>CAUYLG010034418.1:0-26888 GCA_963573385.1 Cacajao melanocephalus | reverse complement strand
TGATCTTTTCGAAAAACCAACTCCTTGATTTATTGGTTTTTAAGGGTTTTTGTGTCTCTATCTTCTTCAGTTCTGCCTGATCTTAGTTATTTCTTGTCTTCTGCTCACTTTTGAATTTGTTTGATCTTGCTTCTCTAGGTCTTTTAATGTTGATGATAGGGTGTTGATTTTAGATCTTTCCTAGCTTCTCATGTGGGCATTTAGTGTTATAAATTTCCCTCTAGACACTACTTTAAATGTGTCCCAGAGATTCTGGTACATTGTGTTTTCATTCTCATCGTTTTCAAAGAACATCTTTATTTCTGCCTTCATTTCATTATTTATCCAGTAGTCATTCAGGAGCAGGTTGTTCAATTTCCGTGTAGTTGTGCAGTTTTGCATAAGTTTCTTAATCCTGAGTTCTAATTTGATTGCACTGTGGTCTGAGAGACTGTTACGTTTTCCTTTCTTTTGCATTTGCTGAGAAGTGATTTACTTCTAATTATGTGGTCGATTTTAGAGTAAGTGTGATGTGCTGACAAGAATGTTTATTCTGTGGATTTGGGGTGGAGAGTTCTGTAGATGTCTATTAGGTAGACTTGGACCAGATCTGAGTTCAAGTCCTGGATATCCCTCTTTATTTTCTCTCTCATTGATCTATCTAATATTGCAGTGAAGTGTTCAAGTCTCCCAGTATTATTGTGTGGGAGTCTAAGTTTCTTTGTAGGTCATTAGGAACTTGCTTTATGTATCTTGGTGCTCCTGTATTGGGTGTATATATATTTAGGATAGTTATCTCTTCTTGTTGCATTGATCTCCTTACCTTTATGTAATACCCTTCTTTGTCTCTTTAGATCTTTGTTGGTTTAAAGTCCGTTTTATCAGTGACTAGGATTGCAACCCCTGCTTTTTTTTGCTTTCCATTTGCTTGGTAAATCTTCCTCCATCCCTTTATTTTGAGTCTATGTGTGTCTTTGCATGTGAGATGGGTCTCCTGAATACAGCACACCGATGGGTTTTGACTTTTTATCCAGTTCGCCAGTCTGTGTCTTTTGATTGTTGCATTTAGCTCATTTACATTTAAGGTTAATATTGTTATGTGTGGATTTGATCCTGCCATTTTGATACTAGCTGGTTGTTTTGCCCATTACTTGAGGCAGTTTATTCATTGTGTCAGTGGCATTTACCCTTTGGTACGTTTTTGCTGTGACTGGTACTGATTGTTCCTTTCCACGTTTAGTGCTTCCTTCAGGAGCTCTTGTAATGCAGGCCTGGTGGTAATGAAATCTCTCAGCAATTACTTGTCCATAAAGGATTTTATTTATCCTTCACTTATGAAGCTTAGTTTGGCTGGATATGAAATTCTGGGTTGAAAGTTCTTTTGTTTAAGGATATTGAATATTGGCCCCCACTGTCTTTTGGCTTGTAGGGTTTTTGCCAAGAGATCTGCTGTAAGTCTGATGGGCTTCCCTTTGTGGGTAACCCAACGTTTCTCTCTGGCTGCCCTTAGCATTTTTTCCTTCATTTCAACCCTGGTGAATCTGATGATTATGTGCTTTGGGGTTGCTCTTCTTGAGGAGCATCTTTGTGGTGTTCTCTATATTTTCTGGATTTGAATGTTGGCCTGCCTTGCTAGGTTGGGGAAGTTCTCCTGGATAACATCCTAAAAAATGTTTTCCTGCTTGGATTCATTTTTCCTGTCACGTTCAGGTACACCTATCAAACATATATTTGGTCTTTTCACATAATCTCATATTTCTTGGAGTCTTTGTTCATTTCTTTTCACTGTTTTTTCTCTAATTTTGGCTTCTCATTTTATTTCATTGAGCTGATCTTCAATCTCTCATATCCTTTCTTCTGCTTGATTGATTTGGCTATTGAAACTTGTGTATGCTTCACGAAGTTCTCATGCTGTGTTTTTCAGCTCCATCAAGTCATTTATGTTCTTCTCTCAGCTGATTATTTTAGTTAACATTTCATCAAACCTTTTTTCAAGGTTCTTAGTTTCTTTGCATTGGGTTAGAACATGTTCCTTTAGCTCAGAGAAGTTTGTTATTACCCACCTTCTGAAGCCTGCTCCTGTCACTTCATCAAACTCATTCCCCATCCAGTTTTGTTCCCTTGCTGGTGAGGAGTTGTGATCCCTTGGAGGAGGAAAGGTGTTCTGGTCTTTGGTGTTTTCATCCTTTTTGCTCTGGTGTCTTCCCATTTTTGTGGATTTATCTACCTTTGGTCTTTGAAGTTGGTGACTTTCGGATGGCAGTCTCTGAGTGGATGTCCTTTTTATTGATGTTGAGGCTATTTCTTTCTGTTATTTAGTTTTCCTTCTAACCTTCAGACTCTTCTGCTGCAGGACTGCTAGAGGTCCACTCCAGACCCTACTTGCCTGGGAATCACCCATGGGG
Organism: Cacajao melanocephalus; assembly: GCA_963573385.1. Taxonomy (NCBI): domain Eukaryota; kingdom Metazoa; phylum Chordata; class Mammalia; order Primates; family Pitheciidae; genus Cacajao; species Cacajao melanocephalus. Next base: position 24,504 of record CAUYLG010034418.1, on the reverse strand, counting down.
GCTGCAGAAGAGCAAGGATTGCTGCCAGTTCCTTCTTCTTATAGTTTCATCTCAGAAGGGTACCCACGAGTCCTGTATGAGATGTCTCTTAGCATAAATGGGGGTCAGGGAGCCACTTGAAGAGGCAGTCTGTCCCTTATCAGAGCTCAAGTGCTCTGCTGGGAGCTCCATTGCTTTCTTCAGAGCTGCTGCATAGGGACATTTAAGTCTGCTGCAGCAGAACTCACAATGGCTCCTTTTCCCTGGTGCTCTGTCCTGGGAAGGTGTGGCTTTATTTGTAAGTCCCTCACAGGCTACTGCCTTTTTTCAGAGGTCCCCTGCCCAGCAAGGAGAGAGTCCCATCACACTCTGCCTGCAGAGGCATTTTTGAGCTCCTGTGGGCTCCCCCGAAGCTTCTGTGTAAACTTCTTTGTGCTTTTGTTAATGCAGGTAAGGTAAGAGCTGCCTCAGTAATGGCAGATGCCCTGCCACCACTGAGCTCGACTGTCCATGGTCAAGCTCAAACTGCTGTGTTGGCTGCAAAAATCCCAAGCCAGTGGGATTCAGTTTGCTGGCCTCCATAGCGGTGGGTCCTGTGGAGCCAGATCACCTTGCTGCCCACTTTCAACCCCTTTTCTCTCAGGGGTACAGGTGACTCTGTCTCGCAGGCACTCCAGGTGCCAGGCAAAACAGCTGCTCAGATTTTTGCTGGGAACTCAGGGCACTGGCTGAATTGGCTGCCCAGATTTGCCCTGGAAACCTGAGGCGCCTGTTGGCAGGTGGGAGTCTCCTGGTCTGTGGGCTACAAAGACTGCTGAAGTGCAGCATCTGAATGGAGCTATGGCCTCCGTTGGGTAGGAGGGAGGGCCCTCTGCCTCATTGCACTTCCTGGGTGAAGCAGTACCCCACCATGTCTTGGTTTGCCCTCCTTGGGCTACACCTACTGTCCTACCACTCCCTTTGAGATGAACCTGGTACCTCAGTTGCAAAAGCAGAGATCACTCACATTCTGCCTCTCTTGCTGGGAACTGCACTCTGGAGCTGTTCCTATTTGGCCATTTTGGTGGAAGTCCCAATCAGTTTCTTAAATGGTAGGAAGTTATCAGAAGAGAAATATCTCCTTGCTTTGGTTTTGTTGAAGATTTATTTGTAAATAAGACATGGACCCATACGGATCTCCTGACTTTGGGTGCTTTGGGGATTCCCATCATACCTCACAAACCCTTGCATGGAAGGACACAGGGATTCCCATCATACCTTGCAAAACCTTGCATTGAAGAACATGGGAAGAAGGGAATCTTTGGTATGATTCCTAGTCTTGATATTTTACAATCTGCATTATAACTTAATAAGCATTTTCAATTACTCTTTTTTGAGGCAAGGTCTTACTCTGTCACTCTGGCTGGAGTGCAGTAGCATGACCATGGTCCAATGGACCCTTGACCTCCTGGTTACCAGTGATCCTCCCATGTCAGCTTCCTGAGTAGCTGGGACTATAGGTATGCTCTACCATGCCTGACTAATTTTTTCTTTCTTTCTTTTTTTTTTTTTTTGTATTTTTTGTAGAGATGGGATTTTGCTATGTTGCCCCATGCTGGCCCTAAACTCCCAGGCTTAAGTGATTAGCCTACTTTGGCCTTCTAAAGTGCTAGGGTTATAGGCATGAGCCACTTGGTGCCTGACCTCTTTTCAATTTTTCGAAGTCTTTGTATTCTTCAGACTGCTTGATCATTAAGGTCAGTCCAGGACATCATCCTAAGAAAAGAAAGGCTAAGAGAGAATATAGTTAATGGCCAGCCTTGCATCACATGAAGTGCAGAGATTCCTTATGGTTTGTTTTGAAGTAGGGGTCTTATGGAGGAAGAGCAGAGTGGATGGAGTAACTACAGGTTTTCCACATTCATTTCAGTGAGCGCCACACTTTTTCATTTTTCTTTTTCTTTTCTTCTTTTTTTCTGAGACAGAGTCCTGCTGTTTCCCAGGCTGGATTGCAGTGGCACAAAATTGACTCACTGCAACCTCTGTCTCCTGGGTTCAAGTGATTGTCCTGCCTCAGCCTCCTGAGTAGCTGAGATTACAGGAACCCACCACCACGTCTGGCTAATTTTTGTATTTTTAGTAGAGACAGGGTTTTGCTATGTTGGCCAGCCTGGTCTCAAACTCCTGACCTCAGCTGATCCACCCACCTTGGCATCCCAAAGTGCTAGGATTACAGGTGTGAGCCACTGCACCCGGCCTCGTTTTTATTTTTCTTAATATGCATTTGGCTTTCATGAAAGATTCCATTTTAAAAAGAATTTGGCTGCTACAAAAAGTTTGAAAAAAACACTTCTAAACCTAAACCACTCCTAAAACTCATTTAGAAAGAAGATAAGTTAAAGAAATACAGACTAGTTCATTATTAGTAGTTATTGCAGTAACTGTCTCAGTGGGGTGAGAGCAGACCTTTTATATGGTGAGAGCTCTTATACTGAAAGGGAGTTTTTTCCCTATATGTTCTAAGGCAGGGATCTGTAAAACCCAGACCGTGGAGTGGCCTGTTTTGAACTGGGATACACAGCAGGAGGTGAGCAGTGGGCAAGTGAGCATTACTGTCTCAGCTCCACTTCCTGTCAGATCAGCAGTGGCATTAGATTCTCACAGGAGCACAAACCCTACTGTGAACTGTGCATGTGAGGGATCTAGGTTGTGTGTTCCTTATGAGACTAATGCCTGATGATCTGAGATGGAACTGTTTCATCCCCAAACCATCCCCCTCATCACCCTGGTCAGTAGAAAATTGTCTTTCATGAAACTTGTCCCTGGTGCTGAAAAGGTTGGAGACTGCTGTTCTAAGAGATACAACTAAAACCTTAAGTCTCACCTATTGGAAAAAAATGGTGCATAAAAAGATAGGTTTCAGCTCCACTCAAAAAGAATTGTCTAAACTCAGAGGATTCATCTGGAGCTAGAATGACTCGGTGGAGGGGAGAGGGAGAGCTTATAACCTCTCCGAGCTTTACTTCTGCCATCTGAAAATTGGGAAATGAGTATTTTTCTGAGGCAACTTGAAGATTAAATGACACAGTAAATGTAAATTATGCATGTATATGCTATATGTACAGAAAAAAACTCCATAATTGTAAGTGTCCTTGTGGGAAATTTAGTGTTCCACTCCACACACTATTAAAACTTGGAAATGTTTTGTAAAGAAGGATGAATGAAATAAATTTCAACAGAATTTAAAGGACTTTTTAAAGTTGGAAGTGATACACACCTAAAATGTAAATAAATTGGTGGTTAACTTGAATTCATGAATGTCTCATGATTAAGTGGAACTGGAATCATACTAAAATTTCAGGCTTCTGTGACCTACGGGGCTTCTCTTGATGACAGATAATCTAGCTGCCAATAACTGATTTGGCCTAGTACGAAATTCCCGTATCCTTAAGAGTGAGGATCTAAAAAGGATTTTTTTTAACAGACTCTGAAAGCATAGTCACTGAAAGTATTCTGCATTTGTCATAGTGGGAATTAATGGAACACAATGAAACTAAATAACCTAGGATAAGAGAGATTAATTGTCCTAGATTAATAATAATAACACTTGTTCACTTTGGAATTAATTCATGCTGAAAATAACATTGCAGCACCAGCAAACACTTCCCTCTCTAGACCTCAAATTCCAGGAAAGTAGAAGCATGCCTAAAGCACTCTCTCCCCTGTGTGGAAATGAGTATGTATTTTGAACACAAGGTGTGGTAGTAACAAAGCTACAGGAACAATCTATAGCTGTATGTATGCCAGAGGAAACAAGAAAGGTTGAACATGGAGAGAAGGAATGGATCTAGCATTATTTCTTGGTCTTCCCTCCTCATGATGTTCATGGTCTGGCTCCAGGCCATGCCATTACACAGCTTACATCTTTAGGGTATTTGCTGATGATGAATACGAGCTGCTGTAGTCAGTAAACAGGCATTGGTACCTGCTTGGAACGTGCCTCCTAGTCCAGTAAGAAGAAATAAATAAAGATGAGGCCATATGCCATGCAGGGACTGTGATCTGGGCTGGTAGAAGCCCGGGGTGCTCTGGGAGCCTGGCACACCTCCAGGCCTCGAGGGTTACAGTGTTTCCAAGAGGGACTCACATCTAATCTCTTACCACAAGAAGGAATAGGAGTCTAAGCATGTGGTGGGCTGGAAATAGACAAGGCATGTCTGAAGACCTGGGGTTAAAAACACAGGGGAGCAGAATTAAGAACTATTGAGTGATGTTGAAGCATAGAGGATTTCAGGGCGAGCAGGAAGCCCTGAAGCTAGGAAGGTAAGCACAGTGGGCCAAGGGTGTCAGTAGTGCCATGTGGGTTTGGATTTGACTGAGGAGTCCCTGAGATATTTTAAGCAGGGAATAGTTACAGTCAACATGGATTTTAGCAGGATCACTTGGGTTGCAGCAGGAATAGACCATTTAGAGGATGATTTTGGTAGGCTTGGTGAGGGACATGATGCAGTGGTGTTTCCCTGGGGCTATGTTGGTTCTGGCTTACAATTGGCTGTAGGGGCTCCCTTTTTTTCATGTTTTTGCATCCTCTTCCCCGAATCCTTGTTTCCAGTACCCACACAAAGAGTATATGTTAGAAGTGTTTTAAAAGTTGTGAAGATATGCATAAATATTAGCTATTAATAAGGACAAAAGGATGAAATTGGTCAGATTATACATATTAGTTTTAAGCTAGGTAAGTATTCATTTTTTCACCATTGTGAGATTTTTTTAAATGACTTAATTTTTAAAATTTATTAAAATTCTATTTTTTCTCATTAATATTTAAGATGTTAAAATTGCAGATGGGAATATAAATGGACCCATTCATTTTGGAAACCAATTTATTATGAATTCATAGTGAGTTTGGAGTTCTATATATCCCGTGACTCCTATATCTATCTCTGGGCACATGCCCAAGAGAAATTCTCACACAGTTTGCATAAGAGATATGTATAATAGCACGGTGTTCATAGCAAAACTCTTTGTGGTAATGAATGAATGATGCATGGAAAATATCTAACAGACCATAATAAGGAAATTCATAAATAAATCATGATTTATCCACACAATGAAATACTGAAGAAATCTTGAAATGAATTAGATCTATCAATCTGTCTCTCTCCATGGACAAATTTTACTTTTTAATTTTATTTTTATATTTTTAACGGACACATAATTGTACATATATATGGTGTACAATGTGATGTTTCAATACATGTAAATGTTGTTAAATGACTAAATAAGGGTAATTAGCCTATCCATCACCTCAAAAATTTAGTATTTCTTTGTGGTGGAAACATACAAAAGCCTCTCTTCTGGCTGTTTTAAGATTTGCAATATCTTATTGTTGACTACAGACACCACGCTGTGCAATAGGACACCTGAACTTCTTTCTTTGTAATTGTAAACTTGTACCCACTGGCCATACTCTCCTTATCCTCCCCTTCCCGTTCCCTTTCCGTGGACAAAGTTCTAAAAACACAAATTCAAGAAAAAAGTAAAGTTTCAAAAGAATACACTGTGAAGGTAAATTTTAAAATATACAAACCAATATACTTTATTATATATGCACACACACACATATGTGCTAAAAGTACAAACACATAGGTGAGAATAACTCAGGCCAACTTTGTCACCAGTCTCTTTAAAAGTACCCTGCTAGCACTTTAGTATATTTACGTATAAATAGCAAGATAAGTTCTATCAGAAGATCGATAGAGCTATAAATGAAGACTTTTTCAGTATAAATAACCTGTGTGGTCCAGATATTATTACTATGACTGTTGCTAGTTTCCAGTTATTTACTGTTTACCATATACTTTTCCCATTTATGTACTGGACTGGCCCTAGGGATTTTGCTAATGTTACGTTGGGGTATGTGAAAGCAATATTTGTCACTCATGACAACATCTGTTTGGAATATGTGATCATATTTTCTCTCTGTGCTGCTTAGGAAATGTTCAATAAAGAAAAATGTATGAATAGTGTTGCTTTTTGGAACAAAATGCAGTGCTCCATTTGCAATAATGTCTCATTTTAACCAGAGCTCATTCTGTTGCAAGTGACAGAAACCAAAGTCCCACAAGTTTAAGACAAAATGAAGATTTATTGGCTCATGGAACTCAAATGATATGTTAGCCATCGCTAGACCCAGATGCTTTTACATGCTTAGAATATCTGTCTCCCTGTTTAGCACCAGTCTCGGGGAGAAACAGTCCCAGGTTCACATATGCCCAGCTTAGCCACCTAAGCAGCTAGTGGCCTTCTCTTCTGCAGAAACATCCTGGGAAGACTTAAAATTGGCTTACTTTGGGTCACAGACCCATTCCTGAAACAGTAATGGTGGTGTAGAGATGAGTTGGGGTATTTAAGCTTGGTTAGATTGAAAGTTTGGGACAGAGATCAGGATGAACAAAGGAAGAGCATTTTACTAAAGGGAAAGAGGTGCATGTTATCAGGAATCAGCTCCAGGGAAAGTATGGTGGCAACACAAAAAACTGTATCTGTCAGGGACCACCATCGCTTCTCTTCCTGTCATCTTCCTCCTCCACTCACCTAAAGAGAGAACATAATAAACAGTTTATGAATATTTTATGCTTAGGCATTCCTCAACTTTAATAAAGCATAATTGACTTCTAGAAACAAATGGCCCTTTCCATGCTGATATTCATCATCATTAGCATTTGGCTGAAGGAGAATTAGGGAACCTCCTCTAAGAGACATCTCAGAAATTGCCTTGTTCAATGATAGGCTTAAAGACAAAACCTGTGCTTGCCCACTTTGAGAACATTAGCGGTTGGAGCTCATTCATTAGCTGCTTTAATTTGCACAGATATTGATGGAAGACAGGAGGACCCACCTTCATCAGAATGCCAGCAAAGTACCATTAGAGTGCAAGTGGGCTCTGCTATTAAAAGCCCAGTAATGACTTGCATCAGTTTATGCAGATTTGTGTGGCTGGTAACTCTGTGTCCTGCATTTGGCAATGCCCAGATCACATTTAAATCAGGAGCTAAGTGTAATTAAGTACTACCCTCAGCACATCTCTTCTTTTAGGACATTTTTATTCACTATGATTTAGAACATGACAATTGGGTGAGATTAAAGCAGCAAATTGTGCCTATAAAACAAACCCCTGAAAATAGCAAGGGACTATAAAATTTTATAAAGGGAATACTGCACATGCCTCCAATCCGATAAAACTTTTGTGAGCTGGGAGATCAACTGTGAAATAAAAGTAAGCCAATACAGTATGTGCCACATCCAGACTACAAATCGCATATTATTGTTTAGTATCACTTTTATGTTCCCTTTCCGAATGACTCCTTAGCATCATGAGGATGCCCCATGCAGCATACAATTAATTAGCTTTCAAGGGAATCAGCTCAAGGGACACTGGGCCACTCTGCAAATGGAAGGAATGTGGGCGAAGGTGTTTCAACAGGATCGTACTTGGTCTTGGGGGGAGTGTTGAGGTTCTTACAGTTGCTGGTTTAGTTTTCTTATTTTCTTGGCTCATGTTTATGTCCTGCCTGTTGTAACAGAGGAAACAGATTTCCAAGGCTCTTGAAAGCTATTTGCTTTTTGCTTAGAATCCCACGGTTTTTATAGCTACATGGCACTGTAACACTCATTGACTGAAGCATTTCCTTTTAAAAATAAAGAAATGGAGGTTGTAAGCATTAAGTGGCTTGCTTTGATTCACATAGTAAGCTAGGGGCCCACTGGATTCTCCTTCAGGGATAATCAAGCCCATTCTGTCTTTTGCCTAAAACTTTTATAGATTTGTTTCTCATCAATATTGCAATATTATATAGCTATTTTGTCCTGATAATGACCAAAAAATCCTCTTTGGGAATATTTGGAAAATTTGAACAATAATTCAAAGTAAATTTTGGAAAATTTGCCTGTCTTCTCACCAACCAAAAATATCCACTTTTAATGTCAGCCACTTATCTACATACATAAAAAATATATAGGTGTGACTATTTACCCTGAAAAATAAAGAACATTCTATTTTTTCAATTAGTACACTTATTGGGAAGATTTCTTTACACAAAACATTTTCTCAAAATCATGATTTTTAATAACTTTCTACTTCAAAATAACGTCTCTTGAACAGTTTAAATATTCTATTGTTGTTTTATTGCTAGTTCCTTTTTTCCATAGGTCAAGCTACTGAACAATTTTAAAAGTTAAAAATGTCTTGGAAAGACATGAAGAATGACAGAATATTGATGGAACACACATCTTTTTATTTTTTTATGTCCAGGGTAGTTTTACGTGAATAATTGAATCAAGTTTTATGTGATGATATCCAAGTTTTTCATACCAGATTAAGAGTGGATAATATTATTTATATATCAAGATGCATTTATGTTAGGTAGAATTCTTATAATCTGAATTTTATTTATTCTGTATGTATATTAGTTTATAGAGATCAGTCTGTATCACTTTAAGATACTATGTCCTTCACTAGGTCTTCTATAGTGACTATCCGTTAATTCATTCACCTATTCTTTCATTTAAATATGCAATTATATTATTGCCCTTTAAGCATATGCCAAGCAGTACAGTGTGTGGACAATAGAAAGACAAATATGGCATTGTCTTGGCCTTCAAGGGACTTATACTTTAGCTGAAGAGGCAGATAAGTGAACAGTTTACCTATCACTAGGCGGAACATCCTATGAAATCACAGGAAGGCTAGGTTTCACAGACTGAAGATCAAGGAGGATTTTAATGGGCAGAATGATAGTTTAGGCCAAGAGAACAGCAAAGACATAAAACAGTCAAAATACCTGGCGTGGCCAAGTAATGCTAGTGTGAATGGAGAAAGTTCGGAAGGAGAAAAAGAAACAAGATTATAGAATGTAAAGAGAGAGAAGCTTTTAAAATTTGCCATAAAGATATATAAGGAGACAAATATCTTACTACCTGTTTCTGCTACTGTTGATAATTCAGGTAGGCAATTAGGGATTATCAAGATTGTAAAATTAGCAGGAGACCAGGGAGTATGAGTTCTGATCTCTTCATGTTACTTAATGATATATGGTCATGTTGCTTAATGTTTCTTTCTCTCTTTTTGAATGTAAGCTTTGTTTCTTAAGTGTGAAATGGCAATAGCAAAATAAAATATCAGACATGTTCACAATATTTAGATATTATAATTGAGTATTATTAACTGTTTATTGACATTTGCATTTTAACTAATTTTGCAGTTTTAGGCTTTTCTCTCTCACATCCAGGTAGCATAAAATTTAGACTAATACTTCAGTTAGCTGGATTAATGAAGACCCTCTGAAATTATTATTGAAAGAGAAACACAGATTTATTACTTTCATATACATAATTTGAATTAAGCTAATAAAGAATTGCCTAATAGACACCCTGATGAACCTGCTTTAATGATACATGAAAATAATTTGTAATTAGAATGATAATTTTATGAAAATGAAAGCTGACAAGGTTTCCAAGTGCCTGAAGATAGTTTGTTTACATTTGAAATAGGGTAAAAATGCCTGTTAAAGGTATACAAATAAGTGGGCCAGGCACGGTGGCTCAAGCCTGTAATCCCAGCGCTTTGGGAGGCTGAGGCAGGTGGATCATAAGGTCAGGAGATTGAGATCATCCTGGCCAACATGGTGAAACGCTGTCTCTACCACAAATACAAAAATTAGCCAGGCATGGTGGTGTGCTCCTGTAGTCCCAGCTACCTGGGAGGCTGAGGCAGGAGAATCTCTTGAACCTAGGAGGAAGAGGTTGCAGTGAGCCAAGACCACGCCACTGCACTCCAGCCTGGCAACAGAGCGAGACTCCATTTCAAAAAAAAAATTATACAAATAGTGATTCTTACATTTACATAGTGATTTCTCAGTTTTTAAAGCATAGTACTTTAAAAAACACCTTCTTATTTGGTCCTTACAATGACTTCACAAAGGATGTTAGAAGTTTTTAAGCCCTTTTCATAGATAGAAATTCAGAGGTTTGTAAAAGTTAAATGATTTACCACACATCACAAAATTAGCAACTAATGAAACCAGGTTGAAAGCTAGGTCCCTAGTTTTTAATGCATTGTTCTGTATCTCAGTGTATACTATTAATTTTCTTAGTATTTCCTCTTTTTGATGTTAATTGGAGTATAGATGACATTTAGCACATGTGTTTCATACTTTGCATAAATTCAGAGAACAATAAGGATCGTTACCTTGATTATATTATCTGAAAGCAACATGTGTATGATGTTGACCTTATGATTACCTCAATAAATTGAAACAAACCCATAAAATTCAAACGCTGAAACAAAGTTTTACTCTCCTGTTTTTCGAATTAAGGGGAAAATTTCTAGTTTTATAAGATATTATCATAGGTCTTCAGTTATTATTAAGATGGGAATACTTAATTACATCAAGAAGACTGTAAGTTTAGATAAGTTAGAAAGTCACCCAAGATAGCATGTTTGTTAAGAATATACCAAAGAAAGAAAGAGACAAGTTTACATTCTTACTCTTCCTTGACTGCTTTTATGGATAAATGTAGAAAAGTTGAACTTCCAGAGAATTGGAATAATTTTTGGTTCTTTGTTTAAATATTAGCATGAAGACAATGACCAGATCTATTACTGCAAGGTTAAGTAATAAGGTATAAAAGCAAACTCCTAAAATTATACATTATTAAGAATTTTATAAGTATGACATTTATATTAAAGTGATTTACCATGTTTTAGTAAAAATATCATTTTTACTAAGTGTCTCCCTTCTAAATATGTAGGTTTTAAAAAGAAACTCTAAATCCTAAGAGCATGAGCAGTGTGGAACTTGACTGTATCGTTTCTTCATTAAGTTATAGAATTGGTATAAAAGACTTCTTCCTTCAGGTCTGTGCATCAAGATTTATTGCTGGAAATAACAGATATGCTTCATTGTTCCTCTGTGTCTTTTATATAAAAGCTTGTGACATGCATGCTCCCGGCAGCATTAATCTTAGGCTGCAAGACAATGATTTTACAGTACTCTAAGTAGTATTGTAAATTCCTTTGCACTGTGCAAACTTCTTTTCAGTACTTAGTATAAGAATTTCCTACCTGTCGGTCTTTTATGAAAGAATTGATGGACTTTATTACAGGCTACAATAAACGAAAATAGAATGAGTGTTCTGAATCAGATGGAATGATATGTGGTAGAATAATGCTTCTTTGGTAAACACCTAGAAAATATGGATAATTATTTTTTAAATTCTGCTTAAATATATCAAATAGGTTTTGAAATCATGATGATTGGAATGGCTACATTTTCAGAGACAAGAAAACCAAGGAAAGTTGAGCTGATGATTCTCTACTTTTTTCCTGGGGATATTTGCTATTTCTGGATGTAGACAGCTGGGCAGAGGGCTACAGTTATGTGAAAGAAAGCCTGCTGAACTTAAGGTGGTCTCATGGAACAGACTCAGACTGGAAGGGAAGGTAACTTGAGAAACCTCAAAATACAGTCTGTCAGAAGCTATCTCGAGAACTGAAACAAAACAAGGATGCTTACTCTCATCATGTCTATTCAACATATTACTGGAAGTCCTAGCTGGAGCAGTCAGGCAAGAGAAAGAAAGAAAAGGCATCCAAGTAGAAAAAGAAGTCAAACTATCTCTCTTTGCTGATGATATGATTCTATACATAAAAAACCCTAAACATTCTGCCAAAAGTCTCTTAGAACTGATACATGACTTCAGTAACATTTCAGGATACAAAATCAATGTACAAAAATCAGTATCATTTCTATACACCAATAGCATTCTAGCTGTAAGCCAAATCAAGAACATAGTTCCATTTACAATAGCCACAAAAAAAAAAATGAAATACCTAGGAACACATTTAACTAAGAAGATGAGAGATATCTACAAGGAGAACTACAAAACACTACTGAAATAAATCAGAGGTGACACAAGTAAATGGAAAAATATTCCATGCTCACGAATTGGAAGAATCAATATTAATAAAATGGCCATATTGTCCAAAGCATTTTATAGATTCAGTGCTATCCCTATCAAAATACCAACATCATTTTTCACAGAATTAAAGAAAATCCATTCTAAAATTCATATTAATCCAAAAAGAGCACAGATAACCAAACAGTCCTCAGCAAAAATAATAAGGTAAGAAATATCACGTTACCCCACTGCAAACTATCCTATAAGGCTATAGTAATCAAAACAGCATATGCTGGTACAAAACTAGACCCATAAACCAATGAAACAGAGCTGAGAGCCCAGAAATAAAGCCACACACCTACATCTGATCTTCAACAAAGTTGACAAAAACAAGCAATGGAGAAAGGGCTTCCTATTCAATAAATGGTGCTGGGGTAACTAGCTAGCCATATGCAGAAGAATCAAACTGGACCCCTACCTTTCACCATATACAAAAATTAATTTAAGGTGGATTAAAGATTTAAATGCAAGACCTCAAACAATAAAAATTCTGGAAGAAAACCTAGGAAATAGCCCATCCCAACATCAGCTTTGGCAAATAATTTATGGCTAAGTCCCCAAAAGTAGTGGAAACAAAACCAAAAACTGACAAGTGGGACATAATTAAAGAGTTTCTACATAGCAACAACAACACAACAACAGAATAAACAGGCTACATAATGGGAGAAACTACTTACAAAGTATGAATCCAATAACAGTCTAATATCCAGAATCTATGAGGAACTTAAAGAAATGAACAAGCAAAAAACCAAATAATCCAACTAAAAAATGGGCAAAGGACATGAACAGGCACTTCTCAAAAGAAGACATGCAGGGCACAAACAAACATACGAAAAAATGTTTAATCGGAGAAATGCAGATCAAAACCACAATGAGATATCATCTCACACAAGTTAAAATGGCTACTTTAAACAGTAAAAAAAATAACAGAGGCTGATGAGGCTGTGGAGAAAAGGAAATGGGTGTACATTATTGGTGAGAATGCAAATTAGTTCAGCCACCGTGGAAAGCAGTTTGGAGATTTCTTAAAGAACTTAAAGAACTTCCATTTGACCCAACAATCCCATCACTGGGCATATGCCAAAAGGAAAATAAATCATTCTGCCAAAAAGAAACATGTACTTGTATGTTTATTGAAGAGGTATTCACAAGAGCAAAGAGATGGAATCAACCTGGGTGTCCATCAGTGGTGGAATTGGTAAAGAAAATGTGGTACATATACACCATGGAATAATATGCAGCCATGAAAAAGAATGAAAGCCTGTCCTTTGCAACAACAGGAATGCAGCTGGAGGCAATTATCCTAAGCAAATTAATGCAGCAACAGAAAACAAAATACTGCATGTTCTCACTTATAAGTGGGACCTAAATATTGAATATGCATGGACATAAAAATGGGAACAATAGATGCTGGAGACTACTAGGAACAGTGGGGACATGGCTGAAAAGCTACCAGCTGGATACCATGCTCACTCTCTGGGTGACAAGAACATCCATATTCCAAATTTCAGCACTGTGCAACATACCCATGTAACCTGCATATGTACCTCCTGAAATGAAAATAATAATCATAATCATAAAAAAAAATCCAAAATAAAAAAATTTTAAAAGAATATGGACTAGGTAGTAGATTATAACATTAAGCAATTATTTTTAGTTTTGTTAGTTATATTAATGGCATTCTGATTATATAATAAAATGTCAGTTTTTAAAGAGGAAAAAAATAAAACCTGTTTGCCTGTTTTCCTGTCAACATATTTGCTGAATTCTGAAGTTGAATATGGTGGGAGGCAAAAATCAAAACAAAACTAAATGAAAAAAGAGAGAAAGAATAAAGCTAAGCTAAAAGTCTAAATGTCTGTGAAGGAGTGTTGAGGAAGCAAAAATCAGTGCTCAAGACATGCTGGGATAATGAGCATGGTGAACATAGTAGATGTCCAATTGAAAGCTGCAAGACTACGCTGTAGGAGTACACCTTACGGAGGTGAACTGAGCCTGAGCATTACTACAAGTTCAGTCCAGCCTCAAAGCAGATCAGTCTGTGGTTGGATTAAGGTGATCACCTCGATTCTTTTTGCCTAACACATAAAAGGGCAAATCTGACTGAAGGAAGATAACATATTCTAGAGCCTCTACAATTTTTAATAAAATATTTTACATTAAATTAAGTATTACTGACCAAAAAAAAAAAAGATAAATCCTGTCAATAGAATATAATATATTCACAGGGGATCAAGAAAATGGTATCATTTGACAAAGTTTTTGAAATGACTATGATTTCTGCATTCAAAACAATGGAGGAACCATGTGAAAACTGATAAAAACATGGATTTCTTCAGAGAAGTAAAATCTATAAAAGGAATCAAATGAACATCGTAGAATTAAATAATATAAAATTAATTATTCAGTAAATGAGTTCAGCATAAAATTAAGTACAACAGTAGATGAAAACAATAAAAAAAATGGTAGACAGCTTAGTAGAACCTATCCACCTACAGCGCAGAGAGGAAATAAGAGAATCTCAAATAGAAAAAGATGAGAAAAGATATGGAATATAAAGTAAGTGTTTAATGCACAAGTAATTGGAGTACTGGGAGAAAAAGAAAATTTGTGGCAGAATCAATATTCAAATGAATAATGGCTATGGATGATCCAATTATGATATTTAAAATATTTACTCACAAATTCTAGAAGCTCCATGAATCACAAGTAGAAAAAATAGAAAGAAAATAAAACTAAGCACATCATAGTAAAACTGGTGACAACCAATAAGAAGAAAATCTTAAAAGCAGCTAGGAGGTGGAATGGGGAAAAGTAGCCATGAAAAATAAAACTTATTATTTTTAAAAGTACAAAAATAATACAGCTGACATGCTAGCAACAACAATGGAAATCAGAAGATAATGGAATTCTATCTTAAAAGTGAACAAGTAAAACAACGGCCAAAGTCTAAATTTTCACTCAGAGTAAAAATGGAGGTAAAATATAAACATTTTAGACCAAAACTGAAATAATGTATCACTTGCACTTTTGCTAAAATATGCAGTATAATTTCTTCCTCAAGGAGAAGGAAGGACAGTGATGCAGGGAGAAATAAAGTAGAATGAGAAGTACATCGGTGTATTAATGAAATATTGACTGTACAAAGCAAAGATGATGTCTTATGGAGTTAAATAGATTAGGAGTTCATATAGATTAAAATCAATAATGCAATAGCAACAATAATGCAGATACATTCTTGGATGAGTATAATTCAAATTAATGTTCTATGTTCTAGCACTATCAGAAAATAGAAAAGTAATGTCTTTGACTGTAATTATTGAAGATTGCATATTTTTGAGTAACCACTAACAAACTAGTAATTTTTTTTTACAAATAATTTGCTGGAGGAGGAATAAAATAAAAAAAATTAATCTGAAAGAGAAGAAATATGAACAATTGAGTACAATGAGATGTGAATGATAAAATGGTGTATGTTAACAACAATAGGTCAATAATCTCATAGAAAATATATCATTTCCAATTAAAGAATAATTAAAAGACTAAAACTGTTTTACTATTATAGATAATTGTAAGTATGTACTGCTTATGGGAGACCTATTTTAAATATACAGACAAAAATTTTAAAGAAGAATGAAAAGTGCCATCTACATTGTCAGCAAAAGACAGCTGCTGAAGTTTTTTAGTACTAGAAAAGTAGATTCCAAAGCAAGATGCATAAGGAAGAATAGTACATATTTATACAGAAGGTATCACAGCCTAAATTTGAATGCACTCAGTACCATTGTTTTAAAATATGTAAAGCAATAAATTACAAAAGAAAACTAAAACGGACCAAAATGTAATCATACTGAATGGCTTGAACACATTTTCTCTACAACTGATATAACAGGCATCCTCAAATCAATAAAAATATTGAAGGTCTGAACAATAACTTGACCTGATTAACAGATACAGGGCACTACATACAATCATGACAGAAATTATATTTTTTCAGGTGTGTACAAATCATTACCCAAACTGATAATATAGTGGCTTTTAAACCAAGCCTTATTACATACCAAAAGACTTACAGTTTATTCAGACTATATAATCTGGTTACAAGAATTGAGGCAAAATAAAAAACCAAAAGAGGTAGAAAAAACAAATTTATTGGCAATTAAACCTTACACTCTAAATAACCTGTGTGTCAAAGAAGACATCACATTGGTAATTTAAAATCTTTTCATCTAAGTCTGATGAAGAGATGAGTTATCAAAACTTGTGAGATGCAGCTAAAGCAATGAATAGATGATAATTTATAGCCTTAAGTTCACATATAAGAAGAAAAAAACACTTAAAAATCAATGATTCAAGCTTCCATCTCAAGACACTAGAAAAATAATAACAAATCAAAAAATGTAGACAAAAGGAAATGATGAACATAGGAGCTGGAATTAACTAAAGATAAAACAAATGTGTAATAGAAATAAAACCAGAAAAATTTTAAATACAGATTAATACATTTAATAGCAAAACTAATCAAGGAAGAAACACAAATACTAGGAATAAAAAGGGACAACACTACACATTCAGAAGATACTGAAAAGATATTTCATTAATCAATTTACAAATGAAAACTTAAAAGTACAATTCCTTGAAAAACATAACCTACCAAAATTAGCAGGAGGAGAAGAGAAAGACAGAATCTATTATTTAAAATCTTCCCATACAGAAAAGTACAGGCCTACATAATTTCACCAATGATCTTTTTCAAACATATAAGGTAGAAATAATGAATCCTCACAATCTATTTTGGATAAATGGCAAGTAGGATACTCTATCTTGTTTCTAGTCATCAAAATATGCTGCAAAGACTCTAAGAACTTTGCTAAAGCTGAGAACCTAGGTATTATCCTGAGTTATAAAATAATTTAAAAGCAGTTCTAACCCTTATAAACATATTTATTAGAATAATAAAAACTATTTCATTATACACATTTTAAGTATATATTCATAGTATTCAAGACTGATTTATAGGAAAAAATGGCCAATAGAATTGTTACTGAATTTTAGTAAATTTTTATATAAATAGACAGAAGTATAGGGTTGTATTTCAATCATGTTCCACTAGTTAAAGATCCTTTGATGATAAATGTATATCAGTGGAAAGTATATTCATTTGGGATGCAGAAGACCCAACTTTTAATTTTGGCTCAAACTACTGGAACTCTAGACAAAAATCCCCATTGTCTCAGAGCTTTTATTTCCTCATCTGTGCAATGAGAGGATTGGGCCAGAAAATCTTTAAGACTCCTGTTAAATAAGATGACATCTGTGTTTCTTTCCATTCTACCTCCTTGAGAGAGGATAAACCACCTTTGTAAGTGGCAAGATTTGAAGAGATTATTCCAGGTATTGAGTTATCTGAATTAGCAACCCAAGAGAACTCAAAAAGCCATCATACCAGTGAGATTCCTGATCATTTTTTCTGTGCAATGATGTTGACAGGTGACCTGGAGAAAAAGTGCAATTTCACAAGTTCTTGATTTACTGAGTTATTCCTCAGCCACTGGGAAAACTGGTAGGCATCCAAAACACCACATTCTCTAGGTCACAATCTCAGGCCATTTCCTGTTTGCTGGAACCCCTCTCCGCAGGTTCTAAGTTACTTTTTCTGCCTATAAACCACAGAGATTCCGTACACTTGTTCTTTTTTACTTCTTATCATAAGAATGTTAAAATCATTGAATCTCTTTATTTTTATTATGCTGGTATCTCCAAGTAACTTGCTGCCAGACACAGGTTCTGACTAATGTTCACCCAGTTCTACTGATTTAGGATACTTTGTTTTGAATGAAGTGACACCAAATATTTTCAAATATATATCATAGCCACGTGGTTATACATTTTTCTTAATGAAACCACTAAACAAAGAAAGATTGAATAAACTAACTTCATGCTTTTTTAGCTTTAGTTCAATAAATCTACCTTCTGATTAATACCATCCATCACACTATTTCTATAGAAGAATATGCATGAATTTTAATGTCACTCTTTTAAAACAGTAGTAATTGTATGGTATGTGTTGTAACTATTTTTACCAGATTACACTAAGGGCTCTTCCATAATTAGAGTACATATTACTAAATTGCCCTCCTTAGGCAAATTTTCTCTTCTAATGGAACCTGTTAGCTGCCCTTTTTAAATCAATGATCTCAGCCTCTGTTTGTGGGAGGTGATAGACATGGGAATGCCAAAAACAGCAGTGTCAAAGATGCTTTTGAAGGAGTATATTTAAAACAAAAGAAAAAAGATTTTGGTAAAACAGTCTGGCTGTGTTCTGTATCTGCCTCCTGTGACCCCTGCTTGATATTTCTAGGGGAAAACATACTGTTGACCGTGGCTTATAAACCATTACTATGATACATAGGTTCATTCCAGTTGCATATGAAGTGATTTGTAGAGGAAACCTAGGGAAGAGCTTTATGCAAGTGTTTAAATATTAGTTGGTTTTGTTTTCCAGGTAATTTCCTGAGCAGTTTTTAGAGACTGTCTCTTTCCTGTTATAATTAAAGCATTTCTTATCTTCATTTGGTGGACAAGGCATCATTGCAGTTTATGCCTCATTATTGTTCAAGGGACAAAGGCCTCTCTCTTTGTCCAAATACCAGTTGGTATCCTTTTTTTCTTACATATTAAATGAGTAACAAATGATTCATGTATCTGTTGAATATGCATTTTTATACAGAGGGTTAATATTGAGATCTGAACAATTGTCTTCTTAATGCAGAAGTTTAATTTTATTTTTTATCCCAATAATAATCACTAATCCTTTTCCTGCTATTTTAGTAAAATAGGTTGCTACTGTTATATGGTAGCAAAATAGAACCACAACCAAAATGCATTGTTTCCATTTCCCTCAAAGGACAATGACTTTATTTATTTATTTATTTATTTGAGATGGAGTCTCACTCTGTCACCCAGGGTGGAGTGCAGTGTTGTGATCTCGACTCACTGCAACCTTTGTCTCCTGTGTTTAAGCAATCCTCTCACCTCATCTTCCTGAATAGATAGGATTACAGGGATGCCACCATGCCCAGCTAATTTTTTTGTATTTTTAGTAAAGACAGGTTTCACAGTGTTGGCCAGGCTGGTCTTGAACTCCTGACTTGGAGTGGTCTGCCCACTTAAGCCTCCAAAGTGCTGGGATCACGGGCATGAGCCACCATGCCCAGCCAAAGAACAATGACTTTAGAACTACTTTTAATTCCTATTTTTTTTTAATGCCTTCCATACCCACAATGCAACTTTTTTCAAATGCTTTTATCCTCCCCTCATTTCTACCTCCTATTCCTTTTTTTTTTTTTTGAGATGGAAACTTACTCTGTCACTCAGGCTGGAATGCACTGGTGTGATCTTGGCTCACTGTAATCTCTGCCTCCTAGGTGCAAGCAATTCTCCTGCCTCAGCCTCCCAAGTAGCTAGGACTATAGGCATGCACCACTACTCCTGGCTAATTTTTTTGTATTTTTAGTAGAGATGGGGTTTCACCATGTTGGCCAGATTGGTCTTGAACTGCTGACCTCAGGTGATATAACTTGATCTCCCAAAGTGCTAAGATTACAGGCATGAGCCACCATGCCCGGCCCCATTCCAGTTTTTTTTCTGGGATAGTTTAATAGCATGAGTCTCCTTTACAGTTGCCTGTTTTGCTTCATAAGTTCTTCGTTAGCACTCATATTACCCATTCCCTGGGAGACTTTGGTTGTTTCATTGCTCAATGCTGTATCCTCTTTTATTCATCTTCCATATTCTCCTAAAACTCAGTTTGTGCATATTTGTTACTAGTTTGGTGTATTTTTTCCAAGTGTTTCTTTCATGTTAGGCATGTGTTTGATATACTCTCTCAGTCTCTGCAGATCCTAGATTGTCTTTTTTTCATCCTGACTGGTGAGTTTTATCTTGGCTGGTAGAAGGCTCTTGAACTACCATGCGTTTTTGTATTTAGTTGGAAGGTGCTTTGGCTTTCAGTGTTGCAGATGAGAAGTCTGATATTTATCTGACTTTTGTTTTCTTTGAAGGTAAACTTGCTCTTTTGCCTGGATGCTTATAACATTTTTTTTTTTCATCTTAAAACTTCAGAGATTTACCAGAAGGTGGCTGAAGGTATGTCTTTTTTCATCAGTCCTGCCCAGACCTTCCAAGCCCTTTCAATTTTCAGCTGCAGATCTTTGCTCAGTTTGGGGAATTTTTGTTTTTGTTTTCCCTAGTACTGGCAATAATTCTTATTATTGCCTTTTCTCCATTTGTTCTCTTTCCTTCATTTACATTTTTTTTTTACAGTCTGTCCTTTGTGATTTCCGTATTTTTTCTTTTTGTTTTGTGCTTTGAGATATTTCCCGTACTTGACCTCCCAGGCCACTAATTGTGTTTACCATATGCTCATCTTTAATTCTTTCACTGATTTTCTTGGTTGAAGCATTTAGGTTTCAGGAATTCTTTTGCACTTGAATCACCTTTATAATGAATGCCTTTAATATTTTGTCATCCTGGTGCCCATCTCTTCCTGGAGTGAAATCACACCTATGGAGGAAGATTGGAGCCTGATCCACCTCTCTGGCTTCTTGGCCTTCCAAGGAGAGCAGGCATTTTTCTCCGATGACTCAATAGGACTCAAGTTTAGTTGTTGGAATATCCTTAATTGCAGAAGTCTTGTTTTTTGTCTTGTGAGTGTTAAGACTTATGTACAGGCTGTTAAACCTCTCCTTCTACCATTCTACATCTGGTCTTTCACTCTCCAAGCACTGCAAGTAGATATAGCTCATTCATTTTACTCCCTCTTGTCTGTTTAGAGCTCAGGGAGATGCAGTGTTCTTAAAAAGGTTAACGTTGAACTCCTCTTGTCCAGCTTTGCTGGGTTTTATAGATCTGCAATGATCATACTTTATATAAGACTCTGAAGCTCTCTGGCCCTTGCCTAGAATTTGTTTCAAATTCTCTCCTCAGGGACTTCAATAGATTCTGAGTTCTACTGGAAAAGTGGTAGTAGCTGCTCTCCTTAGAAAGGCAGAAGGCTGAGCTGGTGAAGGAGAACAAATGGTGTAGATGGCCATATTTTAGAAAACTTGCTCAGTTCCTTAGGAATAATAATAATAGTCATAACTATAATTAATATCTAATAATTAATAGCTATAAGTTACCACAGTCTGCCTGTCACAGATTCTGTGACATAGGCAGTAACTTGGAATTGAGGAGAAAGAATTCTAGAGATTGATTCAAGTACTGACTCACATTAATTAACTGTGTAACATGGGGACAGGTGGTTTAACTCTTTTGTGCCTGTTACTTGTCTGGAAGATCAGGATAATTGTAATCATAATTCCTTGTTGGAGTTTGGGTACTGTAGGTTCATCTATGTCACCCATTAGCCTCTTTGTTTCCCCATCATCTTGTCTTTTAGAATTGCTTTGCCAACTGGGGTGGTCTATGTTGTCCTGCATATACTATATGACCTTGTTTCCCCAGCTGCAGCTCATAGGATCAGAAATGGACACCTGACCCAAGCTGGGTCAGATGAAGTGCTTTTCCCAGAATGGCAAGTTTAGAGATCCTTGTCAGTCTCAGGAGGCCACTTGAACTGAGGGTAGGCTAACATAGATGCTAAGGAGGCTGTTGTCAAGCAGCCAGCCATCTCAGCCGATCTAAAAAGAAGATAGAGAGCCCACTGGCACAGAGATGAGACCACATAAATCCCAGATTACACAGAGTGACAGAGAGAAGTTCCTTGGCTCCTGTTGGTTTTCTAGTTCTTGGCTCCAGTGTTCCTCCATAGGCTTGATTGAATTTTTTCTTCCTGGGATTCATAAGCTTGCTTCTACATAGTAATGAATTCTACCTATATTCTATGTACTTAGGTTAGCTTGGGTGAGTTTCTATTGCTTGAGATTGGTGGATTCCTAAGGCACTTATCTTAATCCTGGCAAAATGAATACACATAGAAAATGATAATGAAAAAATGTGTTGGAAAAGAAAACAGAATCATACAGACACAGTTCTTATTGCTTTGCTGGCAAAATTATATGCTTATGTGTCTATAATTTGGTGTGTTCTATGTATGTTTTTTTAACAGCTCCGACACTTTAAACCAAAGTTGTTAGTCTTGTGTCTAAGTAATTTCATTGAGAAATTGGAGCATTTTTTAGCAACTAATTGCATTGGATATTGGTCACATTTTGGAATTAAACTATTTTCTCTTTCTCCAGAAGTTTTAGAGTTGGAGAAGAGATGGCAAAAGGGGCCAACATGCTGGCCCTTTGAAGTTCAGCTTCCACTTTCTATTTCATATAGATATTTTTTGTCTGAGGAATCAGTCTCCTTTGAGAGAATGATGTGTTTTTCCATAAAGGAAAGGCAATCCATGGGGAAAAATGTAATTGCTGCTTTGACAGTTTCATGAAAACTTACATTCCTGGAAAGAAGACATCACAAAATGTACTTTTTCTTAAAAATTACTACTTTAAAGCCACACAAGCAATGGGGAAAAATCCAGATACAATCCCTTTTTCTAGCTACTCTGTTCAAGAATTCTTTCAAGATGCAGATAGGAAAAAACATCATCTCCCAGTTTGTGTCTATCAGCATCCAATCAAGAAAACATAAACCACCCTATGTATTTCAAGAGGGAATTTAATGATACAGATAATTCATTACATAGGCAATGGAAAAGCTGAGAGCAGCCAGCAGCATGAGGCTATGAAGGGATAGAGAAACAGCACCAAAGCCAAGATGACAGAGTCATCAGACAAGAATGAGAATATGGTCAGGGCTACCCTGGCAGGAGTTGAGACCTTGGAGAGAAGGCCTCTTGAGAACGAGCTAGATCATGAAGGAGATGCTGCTTCTGCCAGAGAAGAGACACTATGCAAGGCAGAGTAAGAAGGGAAATAAATGCTCTGACCTCTCCTACACCCTAGACCCTCTCGCTGGATGAGCCTACCTAGAAGCAGTGGGTAAAGAAGCCTGGAAGATGTAACTTTCTAAGACGCTGAACAGAGCAGAGTAGAGCAGAAGGAGGGAAGCAGGTACTGCTGAGAGCAAGCAGCAAACTCTATTAGATAGTTTATCTCATTGAAATTTCAGTTATTTGACTGTTTCTATTATACTTTCTCAAGGTCAAATCCAGGAGGCAGATTTTGGCTTGGGCAAAAGTTTTTAGCAGGTGATGGTACTTTCTTTCTGGGGGACTTGAGAAATATACATTTGTGTATGTAAGGGCAAGTTTTTATTCCTTCAGTGATGGGCCGTAGGATGTGCTCTTGGGATCTGGAGGTTAAGATATAGATGTTTAACGTTCTATAATGCACGGGGCAACCCAGAGCAGTAAAGAACTGCTGTATTGAAATGCCAATAGTGATCCATTGAGAAACATGGTGATTTTATGTTATACAGTCATCTGAAATAGAAAGCTGTATCTCAAAAACCAGTAAGTTTATGGTCATTTAAAGATTTCCACCTGGACCATCTTTGGTGGAGACATTGTAGAGAGAATTAGAAACTCGGATAGTGAGAACAGAGGAGGCTTGGAGTTGGACTTGACCTCTGTATTTCTCAAATCCTAAAGATTTTCTAATAACACTTTTGATAATTATGAAAATAGCAATATTTATTTGGGGCCTGTTCTGTACCATTCTCTGTGTTCAACGCATACACACATTATCTCATTTATTTCCTGTGATAAAGCAGTACAAAGGATAATAACTATTATCCATATTTTGCATATAAAGAAAGTGAGACTCAAAGGGGCAAACTGACTTGTCCACATTACCCTGTTGGAAAGTGGTAGGGGAGAAACTTGAACCAAAATTATTTAACTTGTAACCCATATCCTTAGGCAGTATGCTCTGAGATTTCCTTATTCCAGTTTTGTTTTATTTTTGAGACCAAGTCTTGCTCTTTGGAGTGCAATGGCACGATCTTGGCTCACTGCAACCTCCACTTTCCAGGTTCAAGCAATTCTCCTGCCTCAGCCTCCTGAGCAGCTAGGATTACAGGCACCCACCATCATGCCTGGCTAATTTTTATATTTTTGTAGAGACAGGGTTTCACTATGTTGCCAGGCTGATCTTGAACTCCTGACCTCAGGTGATCCAGCAGCCTTGGCCTCCCGAAGTGATGGGATTACAGGCTAGAGCCACCATGCCTGGCCTCCTTATTCTGGTTTTAATGTCACCCCATCTCTAGGTTTTGAATCTTCCCCTTCATATCTCTGTTTTGCTGTATGATTGTATCCTCTCTGTGCCTTTCCTGCTGTGGATGCTGGTGCTTAGGCCCCAGCTACTCCAGGAAGACAGTCAGGAAGCCACTCAGGTTGTGCAACCATCACATGGCCTCCAATGAAACACCTCTAGTTGGTTTCAGTCATAGAACTATCCAATTATATAACTGTTAGTTTTCCATTCTTTCTGGCCAAAGGATGAACAGTATTTCTCTCTCAGGTCATGCAAATCTAGGGGCCAGATGGGGTTTTATTAATAGTTAAAAAAA
>CAUYLG010034417.1:0-24311 GCA_963573385.1 Cacajao melanocephalus | reverse complement strand
AGTATCACATTACACCTATTTTAAAAGTGACCACATAATTGGAAGTAAATCACTCCTCAGCAATTGCATAGCATTTCACAGGTTTAAATAAAATATTGGTTGGCTGCTTGTTTGTTATTTTCATCTCTTATTCCTTCCTGTCGCCATTGTTAAGCACAATTATTGGCATAATAGAGGTTTTTAATACCCATTTTTAGACTGCATTCTAGCCTGGGCAATAGAACAAGAATCCCGTTCTCTCTCCCTCTTTTTCTTTTTTTTTCTTTCTTTCACTCTCACTTTCTTTCCTCTCTTTTTCTTTCTTAAAAAAAAAAAAAAAAAAAAAAAGATCCTTCTCTTCCAGAAAATGGATTGAGATATGAAGGCATATTCTAAGAAAATGCATAAATAAGTTTGAAGTAGAAATAGAAATCCCAGCAACTAATGATTATTGAGATTGATATGAATTATGTTTTCTAATATTTTGGTTTAACTTTTTAATTAAAGCATTTAATCTGGCATTACAGAAAATAATTGGATTGGAAAATATATTATTCTTCTAGTCAGTCATGTCAATGGGATGCAATAGAGAATCTATAGTCAAGGTCACTAAAACAATAAGGCAAAAGTATTCAGGGAGAAACAATCTCAAGAGGTAAAACTTTGTTCTAAATGAAAAATAACTTCATAAATTGTCTAATGATATTTTGTATGAATAATGGCTTAGATGTCTTTTAGTTGTATAAATTATTTACCCTTCCTACAACCCCTGTTCACAGATTGTGACACCTGTTTTAAAATTATATACATTTAGCAAAAGAAATGCTGCCCAAACATAATCTTAAAATATGAAATAGTGTGAATATTAAGTATACCTTCTCATTAAGCTTAATAAAATTATTTACTTGTTTTGTTTATCATTTATTTAACTGTCCTTGTTCCAGAAAGTTTAGCAGTTGGCTAAACCATTTTCTAAAGGAAAAATTATATGTTTACTTAGAAAGTGAGGAAACCGAGACATAAGATTCCTTAATGAGACATATTTAAATTCCTGGAAAGAATATTACCTTGTTTATAGTAAATTATATAAATAAAGAATTTTTCAACATATTCTGAGAGGCCGGTATAAAACTAGCAGAGGTCTAGAAAGAATTATCTTGGAGGCTCAACATGTAGTGTCATGGTATACGGGAAAATCAAACTTTTTTTCTCTATACTCGCACTTATCACAGAATAGTTTAATTCGGACACTAGATGTGTGAGGGTTTTTTTAAAATTTCACATATCAAGCAATTCTCTAATTATCTGCAGACACCAACTGATGTCCTACAATTTCACTCAATTCTAACATTGTCTACCTGAAGTTAGAATAGACCCCACAAGTTAAGGACTCAGTCCCATGAGACTGCCCCCACTTCAGATACCAGTCATAAATGGTGGGTCCTCAACTTCTGTCCAACTTGGATACAAATTGGTGTTCCCACAATCAACAATTCTTAGATTCAGTCTTTTGCTAAAATGGCTCACAGAACTCAGGGAAACACTTACTTGTGTTTACGGGTTTATTAGAAAGGATAAAACAAAAGATACAGATACACAACAAGAGAAAGAGGTTGGAAGGGTCCGAGTGCAAGAGATTTTGTTCTTGTAGAGTTGGGATGTGCCACACCTCTGGCACATGAATGTGTTCACCAATCCAGAAGCTCTATGAACCACGATACTTTTGGGATTTTTATGGAGATTTCGTCAGATAGACATGATCAATTATTAACTTAGTCTCCAACTCCCCTCACCTCCCTGAAGGATAGTGAGTAGGGCTGAAAGTTCCAAGCTTCTAATCATGAATTGTTTTTTTCTGGTGACCATCCCCATCCAGGATCTCACCAAGAATGCATCATTAGAACAAAAGAGCTTCCTATCACCTGGGAAATTCCAATGGATTCAGGAGCTCTCTTTTTGACCCTTAAGAACCAGGGTCAAAAATCAAATAGTAAAACAAAATATGATCCTAGCATTCCTATTGCTTAGGAAATTACAAGAGTTTTAGGAGATCTGTGTCAGGAACTGAGGGGCAGACACCAATATATATTTTTTTATTATTTCACACATGGCATATGTAGACATTCATCAGTTTATTTCTTCATGGAATATTTCTTCAGTTCCAATTGTGTGCCAAATCCTGTTCTAGCATTAAAGATTCCAACAAAAATATTGTCCTTCATGAAGTTTAGATTCTATTAGAGGAAACATTTGGTGAATATCTCCCCAAGTAAAACATTCTATATATCAGATGGTGCAAAGTGCTATCTAGAATAGTAAAGCAAGAAAGACATTTCAGGACATAGGTCATGTGTTTTACAAATTTAAATAGTATGGGAGTAGACTCAGTTACGCTGGCTGATGTATATGTGTATACTTCCTTAGTAAGGTTATCGAAACCACATTTGTAGAATCAGTTTAAAACTAACTAGAAATTGTGACACATAGTAAATTTGTATCATGTTAGATCAAGTTTGGTATAATATGATCTGCCAGTAGAATATGTAATGCAAGACTAAAGTGAAAGAAACAGATTTGGTAGAAGGGAGGTTGCTATAGTTTGAATGTTTGTGTCTTTTCCAAAATTCATGTTGGAAGTTAATCCTAAATGCAACAGTATTAAGCAGTGGGACCTTTAGGAGATGCTTAGACCATAAAAGCTCTATCCACATGGATGGGATTAGAGCCCTTATAAAAGAGTTTGAGGGACAGAGTTTGTCCCTTCCATCTCTTCCACAATGTGGACACAACATTCATCTTCTCTGGAGGATGCAGGAAAAGGCACCATCTTAGAAGCAGAGACTGGCCCTTCACCAGATACCAAACCTGCCAGAGCCTTGATCTTGGACCTCCTATCTCCAAACCTGTGAGAAATAATTGACTATTGTCTATAAGTTATCCAATCTCAGGTATTTCATTTAGAGTAGCATGAGTGGACTAAGACAGAGTTAGAGAAGTAATATTTGTTAGAATGATAAGCTTTCTATGTGGTGATGTGTACTGAAATAACATAAAAATGTCTCTTTTTAAGTCAGAGGAATGTCTACAAATATATCCTCAAATAACAACTACCTCACAACTGAATAATTTGGGGGGCAAAGTAATTCATATTAAATTGCAATAAATGGACCAATCTACATTGTTATTCAACTGAAAAAGAGGAATGCATATCTTTGGTAGGATGCCTTCTTTTTTTTTTTTTTGAAACAGAGTCTAGCTCTGTTGCCTGGGCTGGAGTGCAGTGGCACAACCTCAGCTCACTGCAACCTCCGCCTCCCTAGTTCAAGTGATTCTCCTGTGTCAGCTTCCCAAGTAGCTGGGATTACAAGCACGCACCACCACATCCAGCTAATTTTTTTTTGTATTTTCAGTAGAGACAGAGTTTCACTATGTTGGCCAGGCTGATCTCAAACTCCTGACCTCATGATCCACCCACCTCAGCCTCCAAAGGGCTAGGACTACAAGCATGAGCCACCGTGCCCAGCTGACTGCCTTCTAAAATGGCTTCTCTCTCACCTTCTAGAATTTTCACCTTTGTCTAACTTTTTCCCTTTAGTATGAACTGAACCTTGTTACTATGACAATAGAAAACAGCAAAAGCAATAGCATGTGACTTCTAAACTTAGGTTACAAGACTGACTTCTGTCTTGCTGATACTCTTACTTCTCTTTCACTTGCTCACTTTGAGAAAGCAAGCTGCCATTTTGTAAGCTGTACTATGGGAAAGAATATGTGGCAAGGAACTGAGGGTGGTCTCTGACCAATATCCTACAAGGAATTGAGGCCATCACTTCAACAGCCTGCAAGGAAATTAATCCTACAAACAACTACTGATTCAGCTTGGAAGTGGATTCTGCTCCTGAGATGACTATGGCCTCAGCTGAACCTTGATTGCAGCCAGGTGAAAGTCTGAGCTGGAGGACCCAACTAAGCCATTCCTGGATTCCTGACACACAAAAGTAGGAGATAATAAACATTGTCATTTTCAAGTCACTGTGTTTGGGAAAAATTTCGGAGGCACAATAGATGACTAAGACATGATTGTTCTCTTAGATATCTAAGGCAATATATATTTTATCACACCTAAAACTTTAATATGGTATGTGCACTGGCTATTACAATGGTTCAGATGATCATGTAATTTAAGAGTGCTCAAGATACTGGCATGTACACAATAGGTCGATTAGAACCTGTTGCTCCCACTAAATAATCCAGACAAGATTGGAATATTAACAGTTTTAAAGTTTAACATATCAAAATGTAAGATTTTTGTCAACTTTCATTAAATACTACAAATTCAGTTATGAAGGGGTGACTAGCACAGGAATAGAGATGAATTGGTAGAAGACTTTCACTTTGTAAAGTCAAAAATAATAGTACCTATTAATTTATAATTTTAATTTGTTTTATAAAAACTGCATAATATACAGTCATTTCAAAGTGGATCTACATTGAGGAAATATTGTGCCAATGATAAAAAGAGAAAACAGGAATGATAAAGTAGTTTATGTATGCTGCAGATTATGAAGATAGAGGAATTAGAAATATTGATTTTTCTTTCTTGCATTCTTATTTCCAATATTCTTAACTACATTGCTACCTATGATTTTACCAGGGAAACAAGTTAGCCCTTTTCACAAAATATATAAAATCTCTCTTACAAGATGAATCTGGGATTTGCCATTCACCCTCTGAACCGTTCATCCTCTGTATCCATTCATGACTTCTCCTTCTAACCTGTGATATTTTTCAGTCAATAGAAGACCCCATCTGCCACTTTCACTTAACTATTAGCACTGTATCATTTTTTCTCTCTCATGTCCAAGGTTGGAACATTTGTTTATATTGGACTTGATTTTCTCCAAGTCACCTTGCTGCTAACAGGGAGAAAAGCATACCTCTGTTATATCGCCCCTAATTCATGAATGAAGTGTGGAATTCTCATGGAACAAACCTAGAATAATTGAGTCACACCAAAAGCTCCCTGAAGCTGGCTATTAACAGGCAATGGTCAGACATCATCTAATGAAATAAAGCAACTTATTTTTATTTGTCTCTATTCTAAGAGGTAGACAGACCTTTAAGCCCAGTAACTTTCAAGTACTAAGTCAAATCTAAGAGAGCTTACATAAGACAGACTCTTAGCATCTGCTATATGAATCATAGAATCGTTGTTTATATCCTTTTCTTTCAAACTACCAAATCTCATTTTCTCTCAGAAAATGGTGCAGGGGTTTATTTGTAACCCACATAGTCTACGGGGAGGTAAGGCATTTTCAAATGGGAGTCAAATCCACAGCACTACAGGCTGAGTAAAAACTTGTGTCTTAGAAATATAAGTTAAAAAGAAAAGCTTATTGGCATTTCCAACCAAACAATCTGTATTAAACAAGCTTTTATTTTATTTTTTACTTTCAGAAGTGTCTCATCAATTTTCTAGAGTAAATGTACCTGCTGATCCTGTGTGGATGCATGAAAATTTATAACATCAACTATTAATTTTCTACAGCTGCCATAATAAATTTCCACAAACTTGGTGGCTTAAAACAACAGAAATTTATTCTCTTACAGTTCTGGAGGCCAGAAGTCTAAAATCAGTATCACTGGGCAAACATCAAAGTGTTGACTGGGTCACACTCTTTCTAGGCACTCTACAGGAGAATCTGTTCCTTGCGTCTTAGAGCTTCTGGTGGCCAGAGGCATTCCTTGGGCATTTCTGGACTTGCGGCTATGTCTTTCCAATCTCTGCTTCTATTATAACCCTCTGTTTCTTCCCTTCAGTCTGTAACAAGTGTCCCTCTGTTTAATATCCCTTAAAAGGATATTTGTGATTGCATTTAGATTCGACCTGGATAAACCAGGATAATCTCCACATTCTTAATTACATATGCAAAGACTCCTTTTTCCTATATCCAGAGATAAGGAACTGCTATCTTTCATTATTCAGCTTACCACATCAACCAACTTTAAATTATGAAATACTCTTTAACAATCTGATTCAGCACACACCCACATCACTGATTAATAGGATTCATTTGGGACAACAAGTTTTAAAATAGATTTGGCTTTTTCACCAATTCAGGGGGAAAATGAATTCCATAAATGGAAACACTTCATGGGAAACACCTGATATTGAGGGCCATGTCATTATCAACTTAAATTTCACAGTTATTTCAACAGCTGAGTCAGTGCCTATGAAACAGATTAGCTGGAATGCAACCAAGACCATAAGCTTCTGAATCACTAAATTAAGAGCATCTACTTTTATTAGAATGCAGAAGCAAACAGGTAGCTTCTTTAAAACCCAAAGTGACTAAATAGTGATTAGATGTAATTATCTATATTTTAAAATGTGGCTGTTTGCATTCACCTTTTAGTGAGTCATATAATGACTCACCACATACTTTTTTTAAATGATAAGTTCCATTAATGATTCCATTCACACATCTTTGATTCATCCATATAATTTTAGGAACAAACCTATTCTCTATCGCTTACATATATATGTTCATGTGTGATTAGTACATTGCCTTTCTCTCTCTTCCTTCATCTATGTATTTACATATGTTTGTATGTGTCTGTCTACATACCTACCTAGTTACCTGTCTATGCAAACTATACATGTAGTTCTATAACAAACTTTTTAAAAATAATTACTTAATATATAATAGACAAACATCTAGGTCTGTTCTTGTAACTAGTACGTAGTACAGTATTGCATTTTATATACTAAAAATCCATTATTTTACACCATTTTTGATATTACAAACAATGCTAAATTGTTTAGATAAATGGCCTTTTGTAAGATGTATAAATACTCCTGCTACTTTGTAGTTTATTTTTACTTATGATGTCTTTTAGCATAAAAGATCTGTGTAAATCTAGGTAGTAATCTTTCTTAAATTCTCTTATGCTTTCTGAAACATTTTCTAATTTAACAATTCATTTCTCATGCTAAATTAGAAAGAAATCCAATCTTTTATGTTTTCTAGTAATTTCAACGTTTTGTTTTCATATTTAGACCTTTAATCTACAAAGTATTTAACTTATAAAGTAAATGATGTGAAATAGAGATCTAATATTCTTTATACAAATGAAGGGCCTGGTCTTTATACATGGTCTCATACCATGTATACTCTACCCACCAATGTGAAATGCCCCCTCTCTCTTTCACTGATTAATTTGTTATCCATGTGCCACTAATACCAGTATCTAAAATGAACTTTAGATTTTGGCTACATTAATACTTCCTCTTAGACCCATATATCAAGATTCAAAGTCCTCTATAATAAGCTCTCATAATTCCAACTACCTCAGCAATGTAGCAAATATTATGATTTATTTTTATAAGTTTTATAAGTTAATATATGCCCAAAATATATGATAAATATGCTTTGTCCTTAGAAGAATTATGATTTTACTCAGAATGGAATTCCCAATATATACAGTATTTGATAGAATGTAGGCATGCAATTAATATTTTGTGAGTGAATAAATCAATGAATAAAAGATTGAATAACTGTTTTGATATCTGATAAAGTTTCCCTCATTTTTAAGCTGTTCTTCTTTAATATTCTTCATTTAATCGTTTGACAAGTTTGGAGAGACATGATGCTTTAACAAGGCTGAGTCTTACCATTGAAAATCATAGTGTATCTCTCCAAAAATTAAAGTCTACTTATTTCCTTCTATAAGGGTTTCTAGTAATTGTTTTACTTTTCTTCAAATACATTCTAACCATTTGTGTTTTTCAAAATAAGTAGTGATAATAATATTTTACCATTATTATGATGTTTGTTGTTAAGTTTCTGCTAAGTAGTTTTTATCAAGCTAAGAAATTTTCTATCTACTCTAAGCTACTTGTAAAATTTGGTCAATTTTTTAAAGTTTTTAAAATATTTAATTTCTGTGGGTACATAGTAGGTGTGTATATTTGTAGGGCACATTAGAAGTTTTGATACAGGCATGCAATGTGTAATAATTCACATCGTGGAGAATGGGGTATCCATCTCCTCAAGCATTTACACTTAATATTACAAACAATCCAATCACACTCTTTTAGTTATTTTAAAATGTATAAGGAACTTATTATTGACTATAGTCACCCTGTGTGTTACCAAATAATAGGTCTTATTCATTCTTTCTAATTTTGTACCCATTAACCATGCCCAACTTCCCCCCACACCCCTATTCCCCTTCCCAGCCTCTGGTAACCATCCTTATCCTATGTCCATGAGTTCAGTTGTATTGAATTTTAGATCCCACAATTAAGTAAGAAACATGTGATGTTGGTCTTTCTGTGCCTGGCTTATTTCACTTAACATAGTGATCTCCAGTTAGGATCAATTTGTACAAAAATTGGTTAAAGGATGGATACTTTTGCCAAATTACTGAAACTTAGAAAATTAAATCAAATGGAAATTAGAAAATAACAAAACAACTGAAATTGTGAATAAAATATGTGTGATTAAGAGAAGATTAGACAGAGCAGAGGAGGTCATTTGCTAAATAAAGATAAATTTGTAGAAAATATTCAGACTGAACCAAGAGAAAAAGGTTATAAAATAAATAAGAATGTAAGGAATATATATGAGATAAAAATATAAGAAATACACACACACACACCCACACACATAACCCAATCATATCTCT
Organism: Cacajao melanocephalus; assembly: GCA_963573385.1. NCBI lineage: Eukaryota > Metazoa > Chordata > Mammalia > Primates > Pitheciidae > Cacajao > Cacajao melanocephalus. Next base: position 15,641 of record CAUYLG010034417.1, on the reverse strand, counting down.
ATCTCCCCTTACCCCATACATGTGTATATATAGAGTCTCAAAGGAAAAATGTGATAAAATGAGGCAAAAGCAATATTTGAGAAGTTATTGGCAAAAATATCCCCAAAGGGACTAAGGGTAAGACAGCTCAGATTCTATATCTATAAATCCAAAGCAGAAAAAAATACAAAGAATACTACACCTATGCATCATAGTAAATCTTAAAGGGAGACACTGAAAACAATTATTTTTAGAAGAACATCAACAAGACTGACAGCTTACTTTACAACAGAAATAGAAAAATGGTAGTAGGAAGAAAATAGTGAGCTATTTTAGGTCCTGAAAGAAGATAGCAGCTAAACGTAAATTGTATAACCTGCAAAATTTTCCTTCAAAAAAAGAAAGAAAATCATTTTCAAAGACAAGCTAAGATTTCTTGGAGCTGCAGAGAGGTTAGCAAACCTACATTAAAAGATATACTACATATTATTATTTAGGCAGAAGGAAAACTCTTCCAAACAGAAGTATAATAATGCAGAAAGGAATGAAGTGCACCAGAGAGGAAAACTTATGGGAATATTTGGAATGGACATCAAAGTTCCCGAAAGATAAGCGTTTACTTTTCTGTTGTATTAAATATATATATGGAGTTAAAATTCCAATGCTGGTAGGCATCTAGGTGGATCCAGGCTTCCTCTCTATCTTTCGACCTCATGGCTATCAATATTGACAACCTTTACAATGGATTAATTACACCATTCATCGCATCCACATTCCATTTAAGAGAAAGAGTGAGGGAGGCAGAACATACTTCTTGGTTCTAATTAAAATAGGAATGATCCTATCCTAATTGGAACAAACCATTTCCATATATATCCCATTGACTAGAACTTGGTTACATAGACACACCTGACTGCAAAGCAAGCTGGAAAATGTAGTCTTTAATCTGGGCAGCCATATGTCCTACTAAATATTAGCAGTTATATTATTACATTAAAAATTGAGAATGAGTAGACCTGGGGGACAACTAGCTGTCTGGGAAACCAAGTATCCATGAATAACTTTTTCCCATATAGAATCATATCTTTTTATTCCCCAGGAAACAAACCCCACTGTACTGTATAGTTACTATGTCTCAAAATCTGAGCTCTGTGGGTGTTTAGTCATCTTGTCATTCAGATTTATATATGGTACTGGTTTTCCAGACATGTTATCAGACCCATGGTTATTTAATATTAAATGAAGTATTAATAGAACAACCCAGATGAATCTCCCATCCAAAAAAGGGAAAATAGGAAATACAGATAACAGTCACTGATTTTTAGCCATTATCAAACCATCATCAAATTCTACATCATAGCAATGCAGTAAGTTGATTGGAAGTTGCTCTGGTTGTGTCTTCTAGGATGATTTTTTTCTATATTCCTCTGTGGTGGTTCTTTTTGCCCCATATGGGCATATTTGAAGCATAGCAGCAGAGCTTTTGCAACTAGCTTCCTGCTGTATAGCTTTAAAGGCCTGAGGATTGCTTTATGGGTTAAACAGTCACAGAATTTTTCAGTCTTGGTTTGTATTTTGGGGTTGTTTGTTTTCTTTGGGATTTTTATGGTAAAAATTTTACTCCAAAAACTTAATTGGTTTCTGGCCTATCTGTTTGAGGCCAGTTCCATATTTAGACATGTATTTAAGCCTTGAGACTCCAGTCTTTTATTTACTAGCCTCTATATGCTACCAAACTCCTGTCCCTCAGCCTAATAGCAGCTCCTTGTGGCCATCTGAAACTCTAGACTTTGATGAGAAGACAAAATTCTTAATCCTCCCCTTAATCATAGGTTCTCAGCATTTTTTTTTGGAATAATGTCAGTCTTATCTGCTAAAGCTATCCTTTGGAGACACCACTTATATAGAAGGCGGTTTTTCACGCATATAAACAAATTCTGGAAATGAATAATTTAAAGGTCTATAATCTGCGTATATTCCAACACTTTTTGTCTTGTAACTCCATTAAAATCAGTATGGATCTTCTGACTCATGGTCCATAATGATTGTTGAGATCTAGCCATCACATCTGCACCTCAGCCAGAAGAATAAAGAACTTTACTGGACGTGTCAGCTTTAAACCAGGCAGGAGGCTGGGTGTGTTGGCTCACACCTGTAATCCCAGCACTTTGGGAGGCTGAGATGAGTGGATTGCCCAGGAGTCCGAGACCAGCCTGGCAAACATGGCAAAACCCTGTCTGTACAAAAAGCACCAAAAAACTTAGCTAGGCATGGTGGCGCATGCCTGTAGTTCCAGCTGCTAGGGAAGCTGAGGTGGGAGGATTGTCTATGTCCAGGAGGTCAAGGATGCAGTGAGCCATGTGCATGCCACTGCACTCCAGCCTGAGCGACAGAGTGAGACCCTGCCTCAAACAAAAGAGAAAAGAAAAATAAATAAACCAGGCAGGCGTTCATGGTTTTATTACTTCAAAAAAGAAAAGAGGTCAATGTGGGCATTGGGGAAAATCTAGCAGTCTTTCTCATGCTTATCCTTTATAATACCTTTTGATTATTTAATTAATAAAAATTTCTGCATTTTTATTCTACCTTATTACAGGGAAAATGTCCATCAATTTCATATTTAATATATATGGCTTTTCTAATTATGATTTTTAGTTTCTTAAGATGGCTATTTTTTGTTTCTAAGCATTCTTCTTCAACAATAAAGACACATAAGTAGAGATTTTGCTGTTTATATATTTTGATATGTAGTGCTCTGCCTACATTGTTTTATAGATAGTAAGTTTCCTTCTTATTTACTTTTTGATCAAAGGGTTAATCTAGTAGTATATTTCTTCACTTCAATGTTGTTAAGAATTTTCCTAAATAACTTATTTACTAGTTCTAGGAGACTTTGTGAGTTCCTTCAGATTATCTATGTAGACCATCCTGTCATCTGCTAATAGGGGCAGTTTTATTTCTTACTTTTCAATCTGTATGTGTTTTATTTCCTTTTCTTTTTCTTGCTGTATTGCCCTGATTAGAATTCCCAGTACTATGTTGAATAAGAATAATGAGAGCAGTTTTGCTTTGTTCCTGATATTGGGGGAAAGCATTCAGTCTTTCACTGCCAAGCGTGAGGATAGTTATAGGTTTTTGTAGCTTCTGTTTAACAAGGTGAGGAAATTTCCTCCATTCCTAACTTGCTTACTGTTTTTAATATGAATAGGTGTTGGATTTTGTAAAATGGTTTTTCTTCCTCAATTGATATGATTATTTAATTTTTTTACCCTGTTCTTATTATGGTGGATTCCACTGATTTTTAAATGTTGAATCAGCCTTCTACACTTAGAATAAATTCCACTTTGTCAGGGTATATGCTTCTTTTTATACTTTGTTGGATGTGACTTGCTGATATTTTATTTAGAATTTTTGAATGTACGTTTATGAGTTATATTTGTCTGTGGTATTCTTTTATATAGTCTTTTTCTGATTTTAGTATCAGGCTAATACTGATGTCATTACATGAGATGGGAATTGTCTCCTCTAATGTCTTGGAAGAGTTTGCTTCCCTGGCAGTAGCTGTTTATTGTAGTATGATTGCCCTTAACTGTTCCTCCCATGTCTGTGGTGTCTCTGAGTGAAGAAGCACAGCTTTAATCCATCCTCCTTCTCACTGTATTTCTCTGTTTTTCCTCTTTTCTTTTCTTTTTCACTTCTCTGCTGTCTTTTCCTTTTTCTTTTCTTTTCTTTTCTTTTCTTTTATTTCTTTCTTTCCCTCCCTCCCTCCCTTCCTTCCTTCTCTCCTTCCCTCCTTCCTTCCTTTCCTTCTTTCCTTTCCTTCTTTCCTTTCTTTCTGGAGTTTCTCTCTTGTCGCCCAGGCTGGAGTGCGATGGTGTGATCTCGGCTCACAGCAACCTCCAACAACCAGATAAAAGCGATTCTCTTAATTCAGCCTCCTGAGTAGCTGGGACTACAGGCATGCACCACCACGCCCGGCTAATTTTGTATATTTAGTAGAGACGGGGGTTTCATTATGTTGGTCAGGCTGGTCTCGAATTTCTGACCATAAGTGATCCACCCGTCTCGGCCTCTCAAAGTGCTAGGATTACAGGCGTGAGCTAACAGGCCCGGTGGCCTGTCTTCTCCTTTCTTCCTCTCCTTTGTTCTACCCAGTAAGAGTTGCTTTTGTCTTTTTTTTTTTTTGAGACAGAGTCTTGGTCTGTTGCCCAGACTGAAGTGCAGTGGCATGTTCATAGCTTGCTGCAGCCTTGACCTCTCGAGATCAAGTAATCCTCCCACCTCAGCCTCCCGAGTAGCAAAGACTATAGATGTACACCACCACGCCCAGCTACTTTTTATATTTTCTGCAGACAGTGTTTTATCATGTTGCCCAAGCTGTTATCAAACCCCTGGGCTCAAGCAGTCCTCCCATCTCGGCCTCCCAAAGTGCTGGGATTACAGTTGTGAGCCATTGCGCCTGGCCAAACTGCTGTCTTAATAGAAGAAATTCGTTAACAAATTTCATATTCATAAGGAGAAAGTCAGGGTGATATATTCTCCAAATTTTCTGTCTTTCACACTTCAGTCTGTTACCATTTCAATCCATTGGCTGAATCTGAGAGTCAGAGAGGATGGGAACTTGGTTGAAGTAGACCATAGAAGTCATCCTCTCTAGGCTATGGTCGGGACAGAGAAGGGCAGAGAGTAGCTTTAAAAGGGCACAGCTGGCCAGGTGCGGTGGCTCACGCCTGTAATCCCAGCAGTTTGGGAGTCTGAGGCAGGCAGATCACTTGAGGTCGGGAGTTCGAGAACTGCCTGGCCAACATAGTGAAACCACATCTCTACTAAAAATACAAAAAATTAGCCAGGCATGGCGGTGGGTGCCTGTAATCCCAGCTACTCATGAAGCTAAAGCAGGAGAATTGCTTGAACCTGGAAAGCAGAGGTTGCAGTGAACCGAGATCATGCCACTGCATTCCAGCCTGGGCAACAGAGTGAAACTCCGTCTCAAAAACAAAAATAAAATAAATTTTAAAAAAGGGCACAGCTATATTTGTTTTTTTTTTTAAAAGTTTGCATATACAACCCCATTATAAGTGTGTTTATATTTGTCTGTCAATCCATATATTAAATGTAAGTTAAACATATTCTTTCTTATATTTAAATGAAAGTAAAGGTTCTAATATTTTCTTTTCATATTTCAATGGATACCTAAGGTTCCCTAGGGTGTGCTTATTTTACTTTGGGGATCATTATTCTAAGGGATATTTCTGCCATCAGAATGTCATTTTCAAATTACCCAGCCGTGGTGCCATGCTCCTGCCGTCCCAGCTACTTGGGAGGCTCAGGCATGAGAATCGCTTCAACCAGGAAGGCAGAGGTTGCAGTGAGCCAAGATTGCACCACTGCACTCCAGCCTGGGCAACACAGTGCGACTCTGTCTCAAAATGAAAATGTTGCTTTCTATTTTATCTTTCACACTGTTAACTAAATTACCATATATTTCTTTTGCTTAAAGTCTTTACTTTCTCCTCCCTGCCTAAACGATAAAAGTCAAATTCTTTATACATGGCCCTCTCATAACCTGTAATCTTAATATTGTTCTCCTTTTCTTCCATGCAGCCTCACCAAATGATTCACCTTTCTCAAATCAAGACATACCCCATTATAATCCTACTTTTGTCTTATCATTATTTCTTCTTGGAGTAGTCTTGCTTTTGTGTATCTTCCTACTCCATTTTCTACTTATCTTTCAAATGTTATCACTTTCTTAGTAAAAGTCTTCCTCAGGGACTCTAGGCAATAACAGAGCTCTTCCCTCTTTCTCTAAGTTCTTACAACATTTTTTCACATTATTTTTATGGTATATTACTTGGAACTAAAATAGTTTATATGTATGACTCTCCTAATAGACTGATAGACTGACAGCAAGGATCTTTTCTTAATTTATCTTTGTATATTCAGGATATAGATCAACAATTGATACATGTTAAGGCCTCAGAAATGCGGATTTAATTCATCTATACATTGCCTCAGTTACCATTTTGAATACCCAAATCTGTAAAATGTTGGATAGATTGAACTGAATCTTTATATCCCAAACATTTTTCAATCAGAGATGGGAAATGATGTTAGATTTATTCTGTCTCTGTTGGGCAGCTAGTGTCTCTAGAGCACTGCTTGAAATGCCACATCTTGATGAGGAGAAGGCAGAAAGTGCTTTGTTTTATTAGTCATAAGTGTTATTGGTATATGAAGGTTGATAATTGGGATTTGTGTTATCAATTTGCCATCCCCAGTCTTATTTGTATTCCTATATTTGTGATATCAATTTATTTCATGCCGTGTCTGCTTCTTCATGGAAGCCAAATGCAAGGAACATTAGAGAATGAAAATGTAAAGCTAAGAATTTCTGATCTAATTTTTTTAAATTTGAATGTTGCCAATGTACAAATTCTGCATATGTTGTAAAGCATGCTCAAAATGTAGTTTACAGTCAAATCATGCTATGGTGATTTCTGTTCTCACATGATTGACCTCTTTAATATCATAAAATTCTAAATAATTTGTTAACAAGTGATGATTTGTGAAAACAGATGGTATGTTAAAGTAATAATGTCTTATATTCTTAATTTTCAAAAGTAAAAGTGAGGAAAGAAAACCAAGTAGAGACCAAGAAACTGATGTGAAGAGAAAAAGCATGACATGCCCACAGATTAGTAACTTTTTATAGTCATTTAAATGCCAGAAGGGATGGATGAATTATTAATAAGTACTCAAAATCCCTTATCTGTAGTTTTTTCAGTTTACAATCCCTTGATTCACTGCCTAAAGGGAGTTTGATAGCAAGAATAAGATCCCTATATCTACAGCCACACAATACTTCCCACAGATAACCTATGTGCGTCTTATGAGTAATATGGACATCAATAGAAGTCTCAAAAGACTACCTCTTGTGAGTGATTTTGATTTCTATTCAAGTTGCTTCACAGTCTAAGTTGACAACAAAATGTTACGTTTTCAGGAATATTTAGAATGTTTCTTTACATATAACATTAGCTTTCTGTCTTGTCTTTAATGTATAGCTATAGAAAATGGGGACAATCTTTAAAAACAATGTATCTATTTATGAAAAAGTAAATGGAAGGTTCTTTAGCAACATTCATAAATGTTGGACTGTGTATTGAAAGAATATGCCTTTTGAGTGACGAAATATTTGTAATGGAAAGATTAAATTAGGCTCCTTTTCTTTCATTTCGTCAAGTAGTATATTAATTTTGAAATGCGTTCAACTTTCAGTCTTGTAGTATTTATTAGCCATTTGTTAAATATAAATACTGTTCATAGTACTAGTCTAAATAATAGATATTTAAGGAAGTTGAATGTATACAGGCAATGCAAAAACTTTTTTTTTTATAATTGGTGCCCCCTTAAACATCCTTTACATACCCCAAAGCCTGATGAAGACTTACATACTCATCAAATTTACATATGTGCTGACCTCAAGATCTCTGTTTACTCTGAGGTCTGCTAAGCAGTACCCTCATTACAATCTACTTTGAAATTCGTAATAATAAATGAACTCTTTCTGGTGAGACAACAATTATAAGTATATTGTATTTCATTACATTTAAATAATTCAGGATAGCGTGATATATTATGCTTGGCTGTAATTCCTCCTCCATAAATGTATTTACATTGTCTCATGGATTATTTTATTGGACTATCTAGTTGTCACCTTGGAAATTAGACAAATTGACCCCAAATTGACCATAACTAAAGCAAAAACGTTTTGATGGTAAGATAAAAGGAGGATGTAGCAATGGTTTATGCCTTTATAAAGCAATTCAATTCAGGTTATATACAGAAGTAGTGCCTTGTGTAGTTCTATTTTGAAAAGGAGATTAAATGAATATTGCAAAATAAAATTTGCATATGCTTGCAAATGTTTCATATTTGCGTACTTTTGCCTACATATCTGCTGTTATGCATTTTCTAAACTAAAAGCTGACCATGATAGTATTACAGTATACAAATTAAATGTCTACACTTCATTTAATATCAAAGCTCAGAGGATCTTACATCTGGGAAAAGCAATTCACCTTATCCAATCAAACTCTCTCATTTGATACATGGGGAAATAATCTTAACATTGTTCTTATCCCCGCAAGAGACCATTATTTTAAAGTTGTTATAGATACCTATTAACGGATACAAAATATAGAAGAAGAAGAGGAAGAAGCAGAAGAAAAAGAAGAGATAAAAAAATCCCTAGTGTAAAATAAATATCCCTTAAAAATGAATATTTCAATGACATGAGATACATAAAAAATAACTCATTAGAAGTTTTCATCATTTATTATCAACTAAACAAATATTCTTTATGATTGAATGTTTACTATGTGCCAGGCACAGTGCTAACTTCTAGGGATTTCAGGAGATTAAATCAGTTTGTTTCTTTCATTATTAAGCTTACAATTTAGAAGGAAAAGTAAACATGTATCCACCTATGATTTTTTAAATTGCTGTGAGAATTTAAATGTAACATTTAATTTTATAAAATATATCTGGTAACCTTGTATTCCTTTATGATTTGCAAAAACCTTTCTTACACATATACTCATGTAATTCTCACAACTTTGTAAGATTGGTACTGTTATCATCACAAGAATGGTAATTATAGAAACCATAAGTATGATTTAACATACATGTTTGTAATAAAAAAGACCAAATTATTTTGAGGAAGATAATGTGTGTTTAACTAAAAAGAGACATGTTTAATTCTTAAAAGAGGCTTATATAGTTAAAAGCTGAATGCATCTTATACTGTATGAATTTTCACATTATTTTGAAAAGCTATCATTTATTTAAAGAAATAAGTTTCAACAATATCAAGGCGTTGTTACTGCATTCTAGGAAATGATTGGAAAACAGGATTTTAGTTAAGCTAAATTTGCCATTTAGCTAAACATCCCCTTTAGGTTAAATGGAACAGCCTAGGGCAAGGACATAGATGCATAAGCTGTGGGACTATGTGGCCCAAACCCTCTCATGAGTGAACAATTATATTGCTTGCACTCACAAGTTATTTCTTCTTAGAAATATAGCACTTACCAACCACAAATCTTTAATATAGTAAACATAGTGTCAACTCCAAAGTTGAAAGAGAGGTCAGAAATCATAAAGTTAAAGTTATTGCCTCTGGCATCCTAGCCGACTAAGTAACCTGAACAACCCTTTGAGAGAAAAAAAGACAACAAAAAATGCTTAAAAAATATTTTAAAATGAAATAAAAGTAAGCTAAGACCCAGAGGAAAAATACATTGAGAGAAAGCTTTCAATTTGATAATCTCTGATAAATGTCTGAACTTGAACTTTGATTTTCAAACTCTCTCAAGACTTGGAGGAAAATAGGCAAAGCACAAGGGTCATCCAATTTGGTGTGTCTAATAGGAAATACTCCCAACATAGAGTTGGGGTTCCAAGCAACTACACATTCAAAGTAAGAATATACTAGAAACAAATCTGCCTCCCTCCCTCCGCACCTTCAGAATAATGCAAAGAAATATGTCTAATTGAGCTTTGCCATTGAGTTCAGGGGCAAAACATAAATCTTCCTGGAAAACTTGTATCTAAAACATAGATCTTACATGCATTGACAGCCTAAATTTCTACTACATGAGTAGTTTGAAAAACGTTTATCCAAGAATTTAAAGTATCCAGAGCTGGTAGAACCTCCTGATAGCTTACAGAAGAAAATGAAAATCTTTTCTGGATAAACTTACCTAAAGCCCAATCTTCAAAGGGTTTTCAAAGATAAAGTCTCCAGAATCATGAACTCAAATTCAAAAATCACTAAACACAAAATGTACTAAAGTGCCATATATGAAAGGCAGCAAGAGCATCAGACTATGGAGTCAAACTGAAAATACTTCATATATTTGGATTACTAGAGGAATATAGAAATAAGTATAGTAATAGGTTTTAAAAATAAAAGAAGCAATTACATATGATAAAAATAAGGAAATATAAAAAAGAGCAAAAGACCTGAAAATATCCTTATTGAATTTAAGAATAAAAATAAAATATTGGATATTAAGAGCTCAGTAGGAATGGAAAACATGTTCAGTATAATTTAACATCACTTTTAACTTAATATGATTTTTAAAATATACTAGAAGGAAATATTTAATTAGATTAAAGATACCTCCACAAACCCCACAGTAAAAATCACAACTAATGGAAAAATATGAAAAATGTCCTTTTTAAGTTCAGGGACATATTACTTCTATTTAACAATATACTGAATTTTAAAGCCAATACAATAAGTCAAGAAAAATAAGTAACTAGAAAATGAGAGAAATATCATCATTTTCTCAGATAATATTGTTTGAAAAAACCCTAATTTACAGATTATTACATTCAACAGGAAAGTTTATACACTGCTGGATAAAAAAATAAATATGAAAAATCAATTGCATTCAAATTAACAGTAGCAAGTAGAAAGAAAGTATAACTTTTAAATGTTCGAGTTTATACTCAGAATAGAGCATAAATCTATATTCACAGTTAAACAAATATTAATGGAATGGAGAACCATGTAATCAATGCTTTAGTCATAAACTGCAATATTGTCAGCACTGCAGCAACTCACCACTTGCTGCTTCCTTATTACAACCTTCTCCCTAAATGTAACCACGATCCTAGTTTGATTGGATCAAATTGATTTAGGTCAATTTGATTCTTTCTATCAGGAAATAGGAATCTCTAGGGAATCCCAAATTGTTTTTCTCAACTACTGGCTATTCAGTTACCAGGACATACTTTATTGGTTTGCATCCACAACTATCTTTGCCCTTTATCACTGTGAAAACAGTTGGTTACTGTACCCCCTCATTTTCCCTCTCATTCCTGGAACCAGACCAAAGAAGTGATCCTCAAGCTAATCATTTTGGACCATTTTTATAAACTGATGATAGTTGGATCAAATAATACAAAACCCTTCCCCAAATCACTGTATCATATCAATTCTAATTTACTATTATCCTAACCTAAGTAAATAGTATAGTAATTCAGTATTTTCCTCTTTTTAACAAAACATTGGGAGATAAAAGCCAGACATGACTCAGAAATAATTTAATATCCAATTTCAGGAGTGTTGGGTTCCTTTTCATAGAAGCAGAGGCAGATGAGAATTCTTGAATAAGTTATTTATTGAAGGAGTGCTCTCAGGAGAAAGAAGTGAAGGAAGCAAATATGGCAGGTATTTATAAGTTAGATACATTTAAATCAAGCAAGAGCATGGTCTAACCTGGAGTCTAGATTGAGCCTCACTCTGCAGGGAGCTCTGGAGCATGAATTGTAACACAGAATAGGTATTGCCCAGAGGTGAGTGGGGCAGCATTTTATATGCCCATACCAGTCATTGGTCAGTGGTTGTCCCTGGGAGCAGGAGTGGGCGGGAGAGAAGAGGAGGAGCTGAGAGGGAGGTGTTTCCCAGGCAAGGTAAGGGCAATTTTCTGGAGAAAGGCCAGAAATATTAGCTGCTATGAATATTAGCAGCCAGCCCTCACAACAGCTGAGGGATAAGAGCAGTAGGCAGGTAAACAGAATCTTGGTGTGGAACCAAGAAGGTCTACCAGAAGGAGAAATAAATTTTTTAGAAATACTTTTAGTGTTTATTAGACCATGGAATTGGTATATTAAAAGTTGCCTAGTTTGAATTCTGTATAACATATTGTTTGATATTTCACAAGCATATTTCAGTTTACTAGAACAAAAGATACTGGGTTTTTAGAATAACTCCAGTTCAAATTGAGACAGGATCTGACTTTAAGGGCATAACTACTAATAAAATTTCACTGAGCAACAATAGTTATAAGCTGAATCACTGGTGATTGTCAACTAGAAGAAGCTGTAACAATACAAATTGCAACATTTTGATATATTTGACAGAATAATGAGGACATGGGGCATTTCAAGACTTTCATATAATCTTTGAAATATTATATTTACAAAATAAAAGTAAATCACATTTATCTGACCAAAACAAGAGAAAACTTCATAAAGGGAGATATTTCCCCAGAGAACTGTGAGCAGAAACATACAGCTTTTCCCTCAAAAAAAAAAAAAAAAAAAAAAAGAAGTCTAAAACCAGCATTTATCACCTACCCCAATCATATATAATTTTAAAACCAGCATTTATCACCCACCCCAAATCATATACAATTTTAAAAAGACCTACTGCTGATAAGTTTTATGATCCTTTATGAGCAGAAGAGAGCACTAATTATATTGGTACCAGTTAGTCTTAAACAACTCATAATCCTAAGCTGTGGCTGAGGCTGAGGCTGTTGCCCTGTCTTTTAATACAGGGACCTTACCTCTTAGCGGCTTTCCTTTCCCACTGCTTTATGTGGCCATCCTTCCATACTGCCTAGTGTAGGATCTGGAAGCTTCATGCTTCTGCTGTTTCTGATTATACATTAATACTGCTCTACCCTACTGTTATTCCTTCCACTCATAATTTTTCTCTATTGGAGTAGAGAATATTATTACTCTACCTACCTACCCTGCTGTTATTACTTCCACTCATAATTTTACTCTATTAAAAGCATTAGTAACTTCACTTGGAGTAGAGAATGGAGGATATCAGTATTTGTTGATAATCTTCTAGAAAATAGGAAATTTACATATATTTTAATGAAGTAGTAATTTTCATCTTAATGATTTTCTTAAATAATCTTATTAAGTATTTCTTATCATTCTACAGCCATGTAAATTCAACTAAAGATAAGCTAAATAACTCACACAAACTGACACAAATAATAAATGACTTGACAGGGGTTTGAACCCAAACATTGGCCTTTTAAAAAAATCTGTGCCCTTTCTACTGCATAAGTTGTTATCAAACTTATAACATCAGTATTTTATGTTGGTCCCGAACCAGCAACGTCAGCATCACCTCATAACTTGTTAGAAGTGCAAATTATTGTACCTTATTACAGTAGTACTGAACTAGATACTGCTAGAGTTGGGGCAGAAATCTGTGTTTTAATAAGTCCTTCAGATGTTAGTGGTGCACACTGAAGTTTGAGAATCTCCTTCCTATGCTGTATTGCTTTTTTCAACGGAATGAAGCAGATGATGTCTTAGGTCAGGCTTTAGATACTTTCTCCTCTTAGAAATTACAGGCCCTGTGACCCAAAAGATAACCCTGAGCTTTAAACACTGTTTTTCAAGGTTTTGTTTACTTTTCTCTCTCTCTCTTTTTTTTTTTTTTGGAGGTTCATAAACAGATCTATTCCCTAGACATCATCCCATGTCTCTCTATCATTGGCATACCTTTCACTTAATACTTATTTATTCATTTATTTATTCATGCATTCTTTCATTCAGCTACTTTTATTTGAAAGCCTTTCATGTGTCAGGTACTGTGCTAGGCAAGTTAATGATCCCTCAAATAATGTCCACATCCTAATCCCTGGAAACTGTGAATATGTTGTGTTGCATGGCAAAAGGGAATTTAGATTGCAGTTGAAATTAAGATTGCTAATCAACTGACCTAAAAATAGGGAGATTTTCCTGGATTATCTGTGTGAGCCCAATGTAATCACAAAGATCCTTAAAATAGGGAGAAAAAAATGTGACCAATGAAGAGAGAACCAGAGAAATGGCAGTATGGGAAGTACTCAGCTTGATGTTTTTGGCTTTGACCATGGAAGAAGGGGCCATTAGCCAAGGAAGGCAGGCAGCCTCTAGAAGCTGCAAAAGACAAGAAAATAGATTCTTCCCTAGAGTCTCCAGAAGGAATGAAGCCCTGTCAAACCTTGATGTTACTCCAGTGAGACCTGTGTCACACTTAGGACCTCCAGAATTGTAAGATAATTAATTTATTTTGCTTAAAGATACTAAATTTGTGTTAATTTATCACAGCAGCAACAGGAAACTACTACAGGTGCTCTCTTGGTTACTGGAGATGCAGCAGTAAGCAAGAGAGGTTCAGCCCTAGCCCTCAAGGAAAGGAGAAACAAACACTCTGTTAAGGGAGATAAACCAAATAATTATTTGTTGTGTGGTAAATGTTAGCTGGGTAGCACCTGCCTGGAGGAAAAGGGCTTTAAGTCTAGACACAAACATTGAATAGAAGCTAAACATGGCAAGAGGGGGAATGGAAAGTGTGTTTGTGGAACTGCATGTGCAAAAAACTAGAAGTAAAATAATCTGTGTTTTAAGAAATGTCAATGATGTTTAACACCTCAGCCCCTAAGTTATGTATGTAGAGGAGATAACTACTATAACCCATGATAGAAGAGACAAATAATTACAGAAATTTAAAATTCAAACTTCTGTACTATTAACTCAAAAATCCATATGCTAAATTATTCAGTAGGTCCAATTTTTCTATCTTAATTATTTCCTAATTTCATTTATTCATTTGACTATTTGATATAATCTTTGTGAAAGGAAGGGTGACAAAACTAAAAAACAAAAAACTCTACTTTTAATTACAACTAGTCAGAGTAATTATAGGCATTCACTGAGGAAAGACAAAATGTAATGAAAACTGAAGTTCACCAATTCTCTATTTCCAATTAGAAAGAATAACAGAAAATAAATTTCAAATAAAATGTCAATTTGATTCTAGCAACAGCAATTCGAGTTCATCAAAATATTCCAGTGCTTAGAGAAATATGCAAAAATAATTAAATGTCACGACATATTAATCAACAGGATGAAGAACAAGTATAACTCCCTTATTTGGCATACTTCACTTTGGACTTTAAAAAGGAAATGGACCAGGTGCAGTGGCTCAAGCCTGTAATCCCAGCACTTTGGGAGGCCAGTGCCATAGGATCACTTGAGGTCAGGAGTTCGAGACCAGCCTGGCCAACATGGTGAAACCCTGTCTCTACTAAAAATAAAAAAATTAGCTGGGCGTGATGGCACATGCCTGTAATCCTAGCTATTCGGGAGGCTGAGGTAGGAGAATCGCTTGAACCTGGGAGGCCGAGTTTGCAGTGAGCCGAGAGGCCACTGCACTCCAGCCTGGGTGACAGCAAGACTCTGTCTCAAAAATAAATAAATTAATTAATTAATTAAAAAAAGAGAATGACTTCGTTCAGAATAAACCCTTTTATTAGGCATGCAAGATGGTCTCTTAGAGCAGGTGCCAACAAACTATTTCTGTAAAGAGCCAGAGCGTAAATATTTTTAACTTTCTAGGCCCAATGTTTCTGTTGCAAATGTTAACTGTCATCGAATTGCAAAGGCAGCCATAGACAATATTTTCTCATAAAACTTTACTTACAAAACAGGTAGGAGGTCAGTAGCTTGCTAATTTCTATCCTGGAGAATTTTCCTTTCCTTTTCTTCCTTCCCTTCCTTCCTTCCTTCCTTCCACCCTCCCTCACTCCCTCCCTCCCTGCCTTCCTCCCCTTCCCTCCCTTCCCCTCCCCTCCCCTTCCCTCACTCACTCCCATCTCTTCCTTCCTTCCCTCTTTCCCTCCTTCCCTCCCTCCCCTTCCCTCCTTCCCTCCTTCACTCCCTCCCTCCCTCCCTCCTTCCCTACTTCCCTCCTTCCCTCCTTCCCTCCTTCCCTCCTTCCCTCCTTCCCTCCTTCCCTCCTTCCCTCCTTCCTTCCTTCCTTCCTTCCTTCCTTCCTTCCTTCCTTCCTTCCT
>CAUYLG010034416.1:0-40634 GCA_963573385.1 Cacajao melanocephalus | reverse complement strand
TTCCTCTCTTTTTCTTTCTTAAAAAAATTATTCTTAAAAATAAATAAAAATAAATAAATAGAGTACATAAATTATTAATTTTTAATGGCTGCTTAATATTCTGTTACATGTATGTAGCATCACTTATGGGTCTTATTACTTGATATCTGGTGTCAAGTGGTACTCAGATTATTATTATTATTCTAAATAAGCCTCTTTTATCTTCAAAATTCATCAGAGAAAGAGATGCCAAGCTTTCCTCTCCACTCTGTGGGTGCCAACCTCAGACATTTTGCTGGGAAGTCAGGGTGGTATTTGCTTAGAAAGCTGGCTGAAGGGGCTGATTTTGTTCCTGTTAACAAACAAATTTTTTTAGCAACTGATATATCCTGCTGCTCCTGTCGCAGGGGAAGTCACAGGAGTGGCAGGGCCTGGTGGGCAGTTTCACCATAGGTCGTGGCGGGCGGTAGGGGGTGGAGGGGCCTCAGGGAATAGTGGGGAGTTGGGGAGTAAGAGGAAATTACAAACTGTCAGGACGAAGGGAGGGCCTGTCCCTGGAAAGACTCAGGGGACTCAATGAGGCCCATTCATTCTTTCTTTCCTTTTTTGTTTTTTTGGTTTTTTTTGAGACGGAGTCTCGCTCTGTTGCCCAAGCTGGAGTGCAGTGGTACGATCTCGGCTCACTGCAACCTCCACCTCCTGGGATCAAGTGATTCTCCTGCCTCAGCCTCCCAAGTAGCTGGGATTACAGGCATGCACCACCACACCCAGCTAATTTTTGTATCTGTAGTAGAGACTGGGTTTCATCTTGTTGGCCAGGATGGTCTCGATCACCTAACCTCGTCATCTGCCCACCTCGGCCTCCCAAAGTGCTGGGATTACAGGCTGAGCCACCACACCTGGCCCCATTCATTCTTTAGTCAGGTTCAACAAATGCTTTTGAGCCCGTAGCCTATATGCCTGTCCCTGGGGAAGTCTCAGAGAAGACGTGGTCCCTGCTCTCACTTGGTCCCTGCTCTTCAGGAGGGCAGCTAACTCTAAGTTCTCAAACATTAGAGTTCAACCTGGTGAGTTGCCTGAAATACAGAATCCTGGGGCCCACATCCAAAAATCTGATACAATAGGTGATGGTGCTCCTAGACTCTGTCACTCTCCCCAGGTGACCCTGATGAGGGTGATCAGGGATGGACCATTCTGGGGGAGAAATATCACTCAAAGCCCTTGGAAGAAACCTCCTAAACCAGGCAAACCTGGAGTCTCCATCTGCCCAGTAGATAATTTGAACCTCAATTAAACATTAGACTAGAGCCAGGCGCTGTGGCTCACACCTGTAATCCCAGCACTTTGGGCGGCCAAGGCAGATGGATCATGAGGTCAGGAGATCGAGACCATCCTGGCTAACATGGTAAAACACCATCTCTACTAAAAATACAAAAAATTAGCTGGGCGTAGTGGCCCACGCCTGTAGTCTTAGCTACTCATGAAGCTGAAGCAGGAGAATCTCTTGAACCAGAGAGGCAGAGGTTGCAGTGAGCTGAGATCGTGCCACTGCACTCCAGCCTGGGCAACAGAGTGAGACTTCCTCTGAAAAAGAAACAAACAAAAACCCTTAGGCTATTACAGAATAATGGGGACACCTGTCAGACAGATCTGACCCCAAATCACAGCCCCATTCTTCGGTAACTGAATGACCTCAGGCACATTAGTTCTCCTCTATAAACCTCAGTCTCCTCATCTGTAAAATGAAGATAATCACAGTGCTTCACATGTGAAATTAAATGTTAAAGAGCGTAGCAGAGTTCTGGCACTCAATATATGCCAGATATTATTATTAAATTAATTAAAATGTATGTGTTAATTAAGTTTGCCTCTAGGTGAGTAATTACAGCAGAGGACTGGAAACAAGGTATGTGAAGCAACTTGTACGCTGCCTGAGTTATGGTGGTGGGTATTCAATAAATGCTTATTATTATTTTATTATTATGAGCACCGTCACATACGTTTTAACTCTAGGACTTATAATCTCTGCATCTGTATCTAACACACAATTTTATCCTCCCCATAGAAATCATGGCCGGGTGAGGTGGCTTATGCCTGTAATCCCAGCGCTTTGGAAGGCGGAGGCAGGCAGATCACTTGAGGTCAGGAGTTCGAGACCAGCCTGGCCAACATGGTGAAATCTCATCTCTACTAAAAATACAAAAATTAGCCGGGTGTGGTGGCTCACACCTGTAGTCCCAGTTACTCGGGAGGCTGAGGCAGGAGAATTGCTTGAACCCCAGTAGTAGAGGTTGCAGATCCCAGGTGGCAGAGAGCTGAGATGGGGCCACTGCACTTCAGCCTGAGCAACAGTGTCAGATTCTGCCTCAAAAAAAAAAAAAAAGAAAGAAGAAAGAAAGAAAAAGAAAGAAAGAAAAGAAAAGAAAAGAAAAAAGAAAGAAAAAGAAAGAAAGAAACAAAGAAACAAAGAAACAAAGAAACAAGGAAACAAAGAAAGAAAGAAAAAGAAAGAAAGAAAGAAATCATGGCTGGGTGCGGTGGTTTACACCTGTAATCCCAACATTCTGGGAGGCTGAGGCAGGAGGATCACTTGAGCCCAGGGGTTTGTGACAGCCTGGGCAATGTGACAAAACCCTGTCTCTGCAAAAAAATAATTTTAAAATTAGCTGAGAGTAGTGGCATGCATCTGTAGTTCCAGCTTCTCAGGAGGCTGAGGTAGGAGGATTGCTTGAGCCCAGGAGGTCGAGGCCACAGTGAGTTGTGATTGTGACACTGCACTCCAGCCTTGGCAACAGAGCCAAGTCTCTACATAAATAACAGAGCCTGCCTCTAAATAAATAAATAACTAAATATGAAATTGTTGATTTGGGGGCTCTGGCCAGGCACAGTGGCTCACGCCTGTGAGTCTCCATCTGCCAACATTTGGGGAGGCCTAGGCAAGCAGATCACATGAGGTCAGGAGTTTGAGACCAGCCTGGGCAATATGGTGAGGCACCCCCCCATCTCTACTAAAAATACAAAAATTAGGCGGCATGATGGCACACACCTGTACTCCCAGCTACTCAAGAGGCTGAGGCAGGAGAATTACTTGAACCGGGAGGCAGAGGTTGCAGTGAGCCAAGATCATGCCACTGCACTCCAGCCTGGGAAACAGAGTAAGATCCAGCGCAAAAAAAAGGTGGAGGGGCTCCAAAATGTCGGCTTAATGTCTATTCTTAGTGCCTGCCCCAAAATGAAACGGATTTTCTCAGCTCCTTCCAGAAGGATGTGCAGGTGGCAGGCGGGTAAAATGAGGATGAGTGAGAACTTCAGGTTTATGCTTCCAACTCCCTGCTTTTGGGAGAGCCTATGCCTGGGCTGAACTCCAAGAGCCAGGGAGCTATGGAGGCCTGAGGCTGCTGTGAGGCAAGAGGGAGGATACAAGGTCACTGTTGATAATGATATTTTCAAGTGCTCATGGACGGTGGAGTTGCCATGGTAATGCTGATGGCTCTGAACAAGCTGCAGCCTCTCTTGAGTTGTGAATCAGGTTCAGCTTTATTTATTAAGAAAGAAAACCAGTGCCCCGACCTGCGGAGGGCAACGCAAAGCTGCAGGTGGAGGCCACGGCGTGAATCAGCAGGTACGTCGGCAGCGAGACACACAGCCCCTAGGCCTCCTGACGTCAGCGGGCCCAGCCCACCACAGAGCCTGGAAAAACCCACAGGGCCAGGCAGGGAGGCCAGCATCACAAACTGTCACCCAGGAGGGAACACACAAACAGAATCCACACTGCTGGGTGGAAGCCACTTAATAGGGAGCAGGTTCCATTTTCTCGGCTTTGGCTCAAAGGCCAGACTCAGAGGACTCTGCCTCTATGAGAGTCTTCAGAGCCCAAGGAAATGGGGCACCCCCAGCCCAACCTCAGCAAGTGAAGGTCAAGGCCTGGCCCTGAGATAGCCCATGCTGAGCTGACCACCAGCAGTGTGACACAATAGGAGTGCCCTCCCCGATGTCCTTAGGGAAACCAGTCAGCCCTCTGACAGCAGGAGGGTCCTGGAAAGACAACGAAGGCCACAAAAATGCTCTCACATGGTCTAAACTTATGGGCACGCCCCTTTTTCCAGATCTCGTGCCAGGGAGTGGGTAGAGACTTCTGATGGAGCCTGGCCTGTGTCATCCCCCCATGGGGAGGCCCACAGTAACAGTAACAGTGACAGTGACACACTGGAATCCTCTTCCATGGCTTGGACACTGTCCCAGAATCCTAGACTTTAGGTATAGGGGCCATAAAACCTCCTGGTTTGCCTGGATTCGCTGTCGATCCCACTGACTGAGCTAAAGCCTCTGATTTCTTCCCCTTCCTGGCTCCAGTATCCTGGTGGGCCCACTTCCTAACCAGCATGGGACTCCAGGCCCTTGTCTCCACCCACTGCCTTCATTATTTGGCAGAATATTACAGTGGGTAGGCCAGTGGGTGCTGAAGGCAGGGCAGATGGATTTAAGTCCTCCTTCCGCCACTTATCTTCTATGTGGCTGAGCCTTCATTCCCCTGTCGGTAATACAGGTGTGATAATAATGACAGCACCACTCACTGGGTAGCTCTGAGGATGAAATGTGATAATGTCCGCAAGTGTTTAGTGCAGAGCCTGGCTGGCCCATGGTCAGTGCCGGATAACTGTTTACCATTGTTAACTTCAGTTCACGCTTCATCATATCCCGCTGGAGAACAGCAACAGCCTCAGAACTCCACAGGCTGGTCTTGCTCATCCCCAATCTGCTGTCCACACCACAGCAAAGTGGTTGATCTAAAATGCATCTGATCGTGTCATTATCCTCCTTAAAATCAAACAGTGGGGCCAGGCACGGTGGCTCACACCTGTAATCGCAGCACTTTGGGAGGCCAAGGCAGGTGAATCACTGGAGGCCAGGAGTTCGAGACCAGCGTGGCCAACACAGTGAAACTAAAAATACAAAAATTAGCTAGGCATGGTGGCACTAGCCTGTAATCCCAGCTACTCGGGAGGCTGAAGCAGAATGGATTGAACCTGGGAGGTGGAGGTTGCAGTGAGCTGAGATTGCACCACTGCACTCCAGCCTGGGCAAGAGTAAGACTCTGTTTCAAAAAAAAAATTGAACAGTGGCTCCTATTTGCCTTCAGGATAACTTGCAGGATTTCTTAGAGTGCCTAAGGGCCCTGACCATCTAGCCCCTGGCTACCCTCTCCAGCCCTGTATCTCCCTACACCCGCCCGTCCTTGTTAAGTTTCAGCCACATCCAACCATTAGCAGCATCTCCAAGGCGCCAGGCTCTGCCATACCTCCAGGATTTTTGCCATGTTCTTCCCTTTACCCAGAATGCCCTTTTTCTTTTTGTCCAGCTAGAAAACACCTGCTCATCCTTCAAGATCACATCAAGATCCCTCTATACTGTGAAATTTTCTTATCCTTTCCTCGAGAGCAGAGTAGATCACTGCCCCCTCGGAGCCACTTTGGTACTTTCCATAAAGATATTTATGGCCGGGTGCAGTGGCTCACACCTGTAATGTCAACACTTTGGGAGGCTGGAGAATTGCCTGAGGCCAGGAGTTCAAGGTAAGCCTGAACCACATAGCAAATATAGAAAAAATTTTAATACAAAAAATTTTAAAAATTAGCCAGGCATGGTGATTCAGGCCTATAGTCCCAGTTGCTCAGGAGGCTGAGGTGGGAGGATCGCTTGAACCCAGGAGTTCAAGTGAGCCATGACTGTACCACTGCATCCTGGCCTGGGTGACAGAGCAAGACCCTGTCTCTGAAAAAAAAAAAAATACCATCCATGCCTGTGACACTTTCAGCTTCTTGAGGGTAGCATTGATTCAAATTTCTGTACCCCTAGAACATACATGTGTACCATCACATTCATGAGAGATGACTGTGACTCAGTGAATGAATGAATGAAAACAAAAACTCCATTTATAGCCATTTATAGAAGAGGAAACTGAGGCCCAGATAGGAGGTCCAGGCGTGGTAGCGCATGCCTGTAATCCCAGCTACATGGGAAGCTGAGGCAGGAGAATCACTTGAACTTGGGAGGCGGAGGTTGCAGTGAGTCAAGATTGCTCCATTGCACTCCAGCCTTGGTAAGAAGAGTGAAACTGTCAGGAAGGAAGGAAGGGAGGGAGGGAGGGAAATGACTGAGCCTCTAAGCAGCCAGGTTAAGAGCCCTGCATGGGAGTAAGGACAGATGAAATCTGAGAGCAGAGCATTTTCTGACGCTTCACACCACACAAGCCCACTACACACTAGGGCTCATGTGATCCTCACCAGGCAGGGCCCTACAAACAAGACACGTGCTGTTTTCTCCCTGACTTCTGGATGAACAAACTGAGACTCAGATTTAAATGACTCCCCAGGCAGGTAGAAAAACCAGAACTGAATCCATCACTTCCCAGGCATGCAGTCTCTGCCAGACTCTCTGCTGGGCACAGGGGATACTGAGACAGACGGAACACAGTCCCGGCCCCTTTAGGTGGCCAACTGCATAATGGCAAAAGCACAGTTTCTCAAGTCAGACAGAATCTATGTTTGAATTTCCACTTCCCCACTGGCTAGCCTTGGGAGCCTAAGCTGGTTCCTAACTTCCACACCTCATGTCTTGAGTCTCAGATTCAAAACATGACCTAGATCAAACCAGCCTCATGCTCAAACCCTCCAAAGGCATCAGCTTGGAGTAAAATCCAACTGTGATCCAGTCGCTGCTCCCATATCCAGCTCATTTCCTATTTCTGTTCACCTCTCTTCCCATCCTCGGATGCATTGGCTCCTGGCTATACCTGGAGCAAGACAAGCACCTCCAACCTCTGACCTTTGCCCTTCTTTTCCCTCTCCTGGATGTACTTTCTCCAGATGGACACATAGCTAACTTCTTCCTACCACTCAGGTCTCCAGCTTCTCACAGAGGCCATCCCTGGCCAGATGCAGTGGCTCACGCCTGTAGTCCCAGCACTTGGGAGACTGAGGTGGGCAGATGGCTTGAGCCCAGGAGTTCGAGACCAGCCTGGGCAATATGGTGAAACCCCGTCTCTACAAAAAATACAAAAATTAGCCAGGCATGGGCCAGGGATGGTGGCTCACACCTGTAATGTCAGCACTTTAGAAGCCAAGACAGGCAGATCACTTGAGGTCAGGAGTTTGAGATCAGCCTGGCCAACATGGCAAAACCCTATCTCCACTAAAAATACAAAAATTAGCTGGGCATAGAGGCCCATGCCTGTAGTCCCAGCTACTTGGGAGGCTGAGGCATGAGAATGACTTAAAGCCAGAAGGCAGAGGTTGCAGTGAGCCAGGATTGCACCACTGCACTGCAGCCTGGACAACAGAGCGAGAAACTCCCTCTCAAAAAAACAAAATCCCAGGCACAGTAGCACATGCCTATAGTCCCAGCTATTCAGAAGGCTGAGGTGTGAGAATTGCTTGAGCCCAGGAGGTTGAGGCTGCAGTGAGCTGTGATCGTGTTACTATACTCCAGCCTGGGCAACAGAGTGAGACCCTGCCTCAGGAAAGAAAAAAAAAAAGCCCATCCCTGACCGTGGCGTCCAAAACAGTGGCCCTGTCACTATCAACTGCATTTTTCTTCAAAGCACTGTCTGTATATTATACAACCTTATACTCCCTGTATTTGACCATTTGTTAATGACCTGTCTCTCCCACTAGTACCTAAGGGTACAGATACACCATTTTGTTTACTCCTCTGTGCCTAGAACAGTGCCCGGCACATAGTAGGAGCTCAATAAATTTTTGTTATACAAATAAATCAATGACCCTCACTTTCCTCCCCTTTGAAATGATACATACAGCTACGTAGAATTAAATGATGTTGGCTCAGAGCAGTGGCTCATCCCTGAAATCACAGCACTTTGGGAGGCCGAGGCAGGTGAATCACTTGAGATCAGGAGTTCGAGACTAGCCTGGCCAACATGGCAAAACCCTGTCTCTACTAAAAATACAAAAATTAACCAGACGTGACGGCAGGCCCTGTAATCCCAGCTCCATGGGAGGCTGAGGCTGGAGAATCACTTGAACCTGGGAGGCAGAGGTTGCAGTGAGCCAAGATCACACCACTGCACTCCAGCCTGGGCAACAGAGTAAGGCTCCAACTAAAAAGAAAAAAGACTTATAAAAAAAAGAATTAAATGATGTAACACATGGAGGATGCCTTGCCTGGTGCAGGAGCTTCATTAGCACGCAATAATGGTTGCTGCTATTATTGTCATTGTTCTTGCTGTTCTTGTTTTGGTGCTCATGGGAGAGACTAGTATAATTTGTGATAATAATAAAGCTCTTGGGCCGGGCGTGGTGGCTCACACCTGTAAACCCAGCACTTTGGGAGGCTGAGGCGGGTGGATCACAAGGTCAGGAGATTGAGACCATCCTGGCCAGCATGGTGAAACCCCTGTCTCTACTAAATACAAAAAATTAGCCGGGCGTGGTGGTGTGTGCCTGTAGTCCCAGCTACTTGGGAGGCTGAGGCAAGGGAATCACTTGAACCTGGGAGGTGGAGATTGCATGAGCTAACACCACCGCACTCCAGCCTGGGCAACACAGCGAGACTCTGTCTCAAATAACAATAATAATAATAATAATCTTATTCCTGAGCCTTCTGCTCCACTTTGGGGTGTGGGCAGCAGCCCCTCCATCTGCCTGAACAGCAGGGCCTGAAACTTTTATCTGGACTGTCAAGGTCACCCTCTGGGTCTGGCCCTGATGGTGGGAGACCTCTCTCTGGGGCCTGCCTGGGCTGGGGGTAGTGGGCAGAGCCCAGCCCAGTCCTCAGAAACCCGTGATTTCCCCCCAGAGCAGGCCCCACATCAAAGACAATCTCAGAGGGGCGAGGCCTCAGGATAAATGGAAGATTAAAGAAGGCTCAGTCTCCACAAGGCCACAGGGAGAGGCAGCCAGCAGGCGACCACAGTGGGGAGGCCCTGACACAGCCCTGGCAGTGGCCATCTTGGGGGGCAAGAGGAGAGAAGGGGGCCCAGTCCTTGGCAAGGGGAGCCAGGAAGACACCTTAGCTGTGCTCCTTGTGATTAAATCTGGATGCAGGGCTCCATTCCATGCCAACTTCTTAACCCTTTCCCAGCCAGGAGGCAGCAGGGAGCTCAGGATAGGAAGCCCTGGGCCTCTCTTCAAGAGACTTGGTTTGGTCATTGGGGTTTGCTCTCTCCAGCAAGGGAGCCTATAATGAGGACCTCCTGGCCCCAGTCTTCCTCCCCAGGGAAGGTCTGTAATTAGTGCAGGAGGCCAAGCTGGGGAAGCGCAGACAATGTCATTTGAACCAGGATGAGACAGGGCTCAATTGCTAGTCTGCACTTTTTTATTTTCCTGGTGCCATTTCATACACAAAACTCCAGCAAACTTAACCCTTTCCTGGTTAGGCCCAGATACCAGAGTTTCAGCTGGGCATAGCATCCATTCCTGTGCCTAAAGTGCGCCAATCTCACCTCCACCACGAACACCCCAGTACAGGTGACCCATGGTTTCAGACTTCCTCAACACCAGCCAATCCATCATCCAACCACCCTTTGCCAAATGCCACCAGATGCCAAGCGCCAAGGGGAGGGGACCCAAGGGAAAGTCTCCCTTCCTGTTAACAAGGAGCTGACGATCCCTCTGACCAGTGGGGGAGTGCACACTCGAAACAGGTGGCAGGCAATGGAAGGGAAAGTGGAAGCTGCTGAGGACCAGCACAGGGCAGGGAAGGAAGCCGGGTGGAGGCAGAGTACACACGATGGGGGCAGGGAGGATGGGCGTGTGGTAAGTGCTCGGTAAATATGTTCCAAGGGAGATATCTTCCTGGAACAGAGCTTTTCCGCAATCAGGTCCTGAGGGCTGAACCCACAGAGACAAGGGAGGTGGGCAAAGGCAGCCCCCAGGTGGAGATGGATGTCAGAGCTATTGCGACAGGCAGAGGCTATTGCCTCCTCCCCAGTGCTCCTGGAACACCCATTCTGAATCCATGAACTACCGGTTTATCTCACACTGGACTACACCTGCCTGATTACCGATCTGGCTCCTCCACTAGATTGCAAGCAGCCAGAGGGCTTTGTCTGTTCACCTCTGGTCTCGGGGGCCTCAGCACTGATCCTGGCATACAAGAGGTACTCAATAAATGCTCTTGGTTGTTTATTTTTTAATTTTTTTTATTTTGGGGGGGAATGGAGTCTTGCTCTGTTGCCCAGGCTGGAGGGCAATGGTGCAATCTTGGCTCACTGCAACCTCCACCTCCCGGGTTTAAGCAATTCTGTCTCAGCCTCCTGAGTAGCTAGAATTACAGCGCACACCACCATGCCTGGCTAATTTTTGGATTTTTAGTAACGATAGGGTTTTACCATATTGGTCAGGCTGGTCTGGAACTCCTAACCTCAAGTGACCCACCGGCCTTGGCCTCCCAAAGTGCTGGGATTACAGGCGTGAGCCAACACTCTTGGCCAATAAATGCTCTTTGAATAGATGGTAAGGCTTGCATGAGATGGTGAGAGAAGTGAGGAAGAATCCATCTCTACAGACCTTCCCAGGGAGGATGCAAACTGTGGCCCCACTTTCCTTGCAAATCACAAAGCAGTATCTCTAACATATAAAGTTTAGCTTCTAGAAATCAATATGACCAACCACCAATTTTGAAAGGTCAAGGGATGTGCATAGTCTACAGAAAAGGACACATAAATTGCTCAATCCAAGATAAATGCAAATTTAAAATTTACTGGAGGCTGAGCTCAGTGGCTCACACCTGTAATCCCAACACTTTAGGAGGCTGAGGCAGGAGGATCACTTGAGGCCAGAAGTTGAGACCAGCCTGAGCAACACAGTGAGACCTCGTCTCTACAAATAATAACAATAAATTATCTAGGCATGGTGGCACCTGCCTGCAGTCCCAGCTACTCATATAGCTGATGTGGGAGGATTGCTTGATCCCAGGAGGTAGAGGCTGCAGTGAGCCATAACTGTGCTGCTGCACTTCAGCTTGGGTGACAGAGCAAGACCTTGTCTCCAAAAAATAAATAAATAAAATACACTGGAAACCATTTCTTATTGATCAGATTAGAAAATTCCAAAAGTCTGACAATATCCTCTCTTTGAGAGACTATAGAACAATCAGCAGTGTCGTACATTCCCGATGGGAGTGTACATTGGTACAATATATTTGAGAATACCTACCAACATTACAAACGCACGTTCTCTTGGACCCAGCAATCCTACTTCTGAGAATTTATCCTCCATGCAGTGCTTGAACAAGTCTATCCTTGCAGCACTGTTTGTTATAGTAAAAAACTAGAAACCATCCAATTGTCCGTTCATTGGGGACAGGTAAATAAATGATGGTACATTCATACAATGGGTGGCTATGCAGCTATTTAAAAGAAAAAGAATGAGGAAGTTCTCTATGTGCTAATACAGGAAGATCTTCAAAATAGATTAAGTGGGGGGGAAAAGATGCAGAACAGTGTGTATAATACTTTTCGATTTAAAAAGAGAGAGAGTCCTGGTATTGTGGCGCATGCGTGATAATCCCAGCACTTTGGGAGGCAAGGCAGGAGAATCAGTTGGGCCAGGGGCTCGAGACCAGCCTGGGCTCAATTGCTAACCTGCACTTTTTTTTTTCCTGGTGCCGTTTCATATACAAAACTCCAGCAAACTTAACCCTTTCCTGGTTGGGCCCGAATGCCAGGGTTTCAGCTGGGCATAGCATCCAGTCCTGTGCCTAGAGTGCGCCATCCTGACCTCCACCACGAACACCAGTACAGGTGAGCCACGGTTTCAGACTTCCTCCACACCAGCCAATCCATCATCCAACCAGCCTTTGCTGAATGCTCTTTGGTTGTTTATTTTTTAATTTTTTAATGTTGCAGGGGGACGGAGTCTTGCTCTGTTGCCAGAGCATATCAAGACCCTGTCTCTACAAAAAATTTGAAAATTAGCTGGGCACATCTGTAGTGCTCAAGAGGCTGAGGCAGAAGGATTTCTTGAGTCCCTGAGGCTGCTGAGCTGTGATTGCGTCCTGCGATTGCGTCCTGCACTCTAGCCTGGACGACAGAGAAATACCTTGTCTCTTAAAATACAAAAACAAAACAGAGAGAGAGAGTGAAAAATAGCTATATGCATACACACACACATACACCATAGGAGGATGCCCAAGAAAGTAAAAACATTGATTATACGTTGGTTAAAGGGTGGGAACTTAGTGGTTAGGATATAGGATGCAGAGATGAAAGGATTACTTTTTGTTGCATTCTTTTTTAATGTTTTAACCCATCTGAATACATTATCTGTTCAAGAAATCGAAAAAGACACTCACACAAAATTCTACCTAGGACTGAGGATTCTTGGATTCCTCGCAAGTTGCTGGATAATGTGATTCTACCTCAGCTGGCTATCCCTCTATCATTTTTCCCTTCCTCATTCCCACCAGGTTTTCCTGAGACCCTGGATTCCAGTAAGCAGTGCTGCCATCTCAACTCATGCCTCCAGATTGTGGACTATGAAGTCAGACCAAGTCACTGTGTGATCTCAGGCAACTTACTTCATCTCTCTGGGCTTTAATAAAACAGAGTAATCCTAATACCTGTCTCCAAGGGTTATGGTAAGTTGTAAATGAGAAAACTCATCTTGGCACCGATAAAAATTCAAAAAAAAAAAAAAGAGAGAGAGAGAAAATTAATAGGATGTGTTTAGCATAGATCCTGGGACTTGATCAATGCCATATTGTATAAATATACAAGGTTTGCCATTCATATTCTTTGCCAATATTTTAATTGGGTTGTTGGGCTTTGTCGTTTTGGTTTAGAGGAGATCTATTGATTCAGAAGATTGAGATATGCATTGCAAACTGGCAGAGCATTGAAAAGCAACAAGACCCAATAAATGGCGGTTTGTGAAAATCACTGTATATTTCTATGATTGTTTCTTTCCCAAGCCATGCATGCTGGTATTTAAAGTCATCCCACGTTGAAGACCCTGGGGCGCATCTGGACATCCCCCAAGGAGCAGAGTCTTTTGTCACTGGCTCTGTGTCTCTCAACCAGTCTCCCCTGGGTCGTCAGAGATTGTCATTCTCCGAGCTGCTTCCAGCTGCAGCCCTCAAAACAACAACCCTCCCTTTCACTCTAGATGAGACTCATTCTCTGTGTCTTCCCTGGAAATCCCCATGTTTGTGGGGTACATGTGTGATACCAGCTCCTATAAGAAGTAAATTCAACTGAGCACAGTGGCTCACACCTGTAATCCCAGCACTTTGGGAGGCCAAGGCTGGCAGATCACTTGAGGCCAGAAGTTCAAAACCAGCCTGGCCAATATAGTGAAACCTTGTCTCTACTAAAAATTAGTCAGACATGGTAGTGCACGCCTGTAATCCCAGCTACTCAGGAGGCTGAAGCAGGCGAATCACTCGAACCCGGGAGGTAGAGGTTGCAGTGAGCCGAGATCTCACCACTGCCTCCAGCATGGGCAACAGAGCAGAGAGATTACGTCTCTAAAATAATTCTCCAAGGAGTACAAGTAAAGCCTCCCTAGGAAACCCTAAGTCTTCATTCCAGAAGAGAGAGAATCCTGCCGGGCTGGTCTGAAGGGACAGCTGGAGGGATTGGGTTGCAGAATAGAAACCCCTGGGGCCCCTCACTCTGATCTGTGGACACTTGGTTCTTGCTTGCCATAGAGCCAAGGAAAAAATGTGGCTCCCCTGGGCCTGCATCCATTCATTTTTCTCCAGAGAGGTGGTTCACCCCTCAGTTCTGGAGGCTCCTGAAATGTTCCTCAGAGCACCTGGAATACATATTTGCTTTAACCAGTGATTGCCAAGGCCGAGCCTGCTGGGTTTCTGTTTGTTCTGCTCAGCCACAGAGGCTGGGGCTGGTCCCTGAGGATGGCCCCCACTCTGTGCATGATAAAGGATGGAAGCTCCCACCTGGACCCGCTCCTCAAAAAGAGGAGCCTGGGTGAAGGGCTGGTAGGAGGTAAAGGCTGAGTCTGCAAAGGCCTCGGCCTCCTCCCAACTCTCCGGAAAACCCCCGGGTTACTATGCAATTTATCCAATCCCAGAGTCTGACGCAGCAGAAAGATGAAGTTAGAGGCCAGCTCAAATTTCCAGTACTCTGGTTTAATAGCTATGTAACCTTGGACAAATAACATAACCTCTCTGAATCTCCCTCGCTTCACCTATAAAGGCAAAACTATGTATGTATTTCTGTCTCCCTTCTAAAGGCATTTGAGAAACCTACAGACCATGGAATTCGATGTTGCTAATAGAGGAAAGGGATATGGAGGAAGGGGAACGAACGTGAGACGAAGGCAGGACGCAGCAGGGGAAACGAACCTCCACGAGACTCTATTGCAAGAGGACCTCAGCAAATTCATCTCTGAGCTTCCTCACAGCCCAAGCAAAGAAGGTAAAGCAATGACTTACAAAACCTCGAGTGTCCATTAAGTTAAAAATAGGCCTGCCACTCAGAAGCAGCCAGCTTTGCTTCCCCGGACCTTCCTAAGGGGCCAGATGGCAGGTGGAGGTAGAGGATATGTGTGTAGTGGGCCCCTCCCCACGTGGGGGTGATACAATCTCCCAGGGTCTTTGTGAGTCTGAAATAAAATGAAATGCTCGACAGTGCCACCCAGAGTGGTTGGCATACAGTAGGTGCTTAATATGCGCCCATTTCCATCCTTCCTCCTACTCTGTCTGCGCTCACAGAAGGGGTATCCTTAGATCTCACAGGCATGTGAGGATTCAGCTCTTCAATCATTCAGCAGATATTTATCGAACACCTGAGTTAGGCAAACGTGGGAAACCCCCTCAACCTAGCTGGTGTCTTCCCTGCTGTCCCCAGATCCTTGGCCTCAGAAGCTCTCCCCCCCAACTGCCACCCACCCTTCTGGGTCTCAGCCTCTGACTCCTCCCAGCATGGCTTTAAACCCCAGGGAGCCCCGCTCCTGTGGCTTCTCCCTCATTCCCCACATAGCTGCAGGCTGCTCCCTTCGACCACCACATTCATGGAGCTGGGCCACGTGCAAGAGCACAATTAATATTCCACTCAGTCTCCCCCAGCCTTGCTGCCTACTGGGAGAAGATGGAAACCAGATTTGCAGCCGCACGCACTGGCATGGACACGAACAGAGAGGCAGAGGCCCGCCCCTAGGTGTGAGCTCCGGCATACACTTGTGCAAATGCTGGAAGCCCCACACTTGGATTCACACCTCCAGACATCCTCGGAGAGGGAGGGGGAGGCATGCACACCTAGCTCCCAGCCAATCGCTGCCCAGGGGACACTCAAGACTCCTCACACACAAAGGCCGTATTTGCTTTCTGGGCAGAGGGAGTCAGAATCGTCACGTTTCAGAGCTGGGAGGATGGAATTTCAGAGACCAAGCTAAGACCCTCATTTTTCAGGGAAGAATCTGAGGCCCTGGCTTAACCTTGACAGTTACCAGTCCCCAGGGAACCGCAGGGTGACTGGATGCATTTAGCAAAGCATTTGATTTAAACGCCTGATGCTGCCTCCCTGCCTCTTGGGGACAAGCTACTTCAGCCTTGGTGGGGCGGGGGCACTCGGGGTGTAAGGGCTTGGCAAGAGCAGGAGGTGGTAGGCAATATCAGGCCTCCAACTTTCTGTGCTCCTGTCCTTTCTCTTAGCCCCATAGTTCCAGCTCTGCCAGCCCTAGGTGGGGCAGGATTTGCAGGGGAGTGTCCCCAAGAATATGAGGACTCAAGGGGAGGAAATAGGTGGCTTTGCTGGTTTCTCTCCCATTACTCTAGATGTCGAGAGCGAGGGAGATGGAGGGCGTGGTGGTACGCCTGAGAGTGTGTCTTCCGGTTAGGGAGCCAGGTGGCTGCGTTCTAGAGATGTCTAGAAGTGAAGCTGGAGCAGGTGATTCAGGCTGGAGGGGAGAAGGGTGACTTGAGACCAGGAGGAGAGCAAAGCAGGAAGCGGGTGGAGCTGTTTCCCAGATGGCAGGCGGACAGAGGGCCAAGGGGCGGGCCTGCCTCCAGTCCAAAGATGGGACGGCAGAGCAGAAATTCAGGGAAAAAGAAGCAAAAATAATTACCAGGAAAAGGAGCTGGAAGGGAGGCAAGTGTTTTCTTAGTCCTTAAGGAACTTCAGTCTTCAGAGAATTTAAAGAGGAAAAAAAATCTATCTTAAGGCCTTTCTGCAAGGCAGGGTGGTTGGTGATTCACTGGCTGCTGTGGAAGGCCCTGGAGGAAGGCCCTCCCCTCAGCTCCTGCCTCCCCCCAGTGAGTACATTCAGTTCATCTGGGGTGAGTGGAAAGGGCCCTGGGTGCGGAGCCGGGAGGCCCTGGTTTCAGTCCTATCTCTGCCTCATAAGGCTGGGCAATCTAAGGCAAGCCTCCAATGGCCCCAGGCCTGGGTTTTCTGTAAAACAAAGAAGAGGAAAGTCATATAAACTCTCTGAGCCTTGGTTTTCTCATCTGCAGATTGGAGATGATAATATTATGTCAATTCTAAGGTCTCGTCAATTACATGATGCTCCATTATGCTATGTACATCAGGAAGGAAAAAAGCATCGTCCATTAAACTATGACACACCATCAATCATGAGATACATTCTGACTTCCGAGATGTTAAAACACGCGAAGAAATGTGCATCTCAGAATCAGTGAAAGACAATACTTATCTCACAAGCTTGTTCCAAGAATTAAACAAGATAATATAAAGTATTTAGTGCCCGGCATAAAGCAAATACTAATAAACGTCCGGTATTTTTATGGTTCAGGGTGGGATGGGAAGGGCTCACAGGCCAAAGGGGTGGGAAGGAGAGCCTTAAGCTGAGTGAGAGCTGGGGGCCTGAAGCCCACCCTGCCTCCTGGCAGAGTGCCACCCCAGGCTCCATGTCCAGCCCCACTGGGGGGCACAGGGAAAGCACCCATGCAGCCCATTTCAGGGAGCTGCAAGAGAACAAAGGGCCCCGTCTGCACCCCGGAAGTCAGCTAATCTCCAGGATGAATATGTTTTCATTTCTCAGAAGTTCCTGTTAGAGCGTGCCAAAGCATTTTTCCCTTTACAACCAGCAAACAAGACAGGTTTACTTTGGGTGACCTTATTACCGCCACCCAGGGCCTGCCTGCCGAGTGTAAACACCCGCCTTGTACCCTCTGGGAGGCTCTGGGCAGAAGCCTGGAAAATCAAAGTGCCAGGCCTCCTGAGCAGGGAGGCCCTTCACTCTCCCCTGACCCCTACTCCTGCTCTCCAGGCCCTGTCCTGGAAAGGGCGCATTGGAAGCTCCTTGGAGAGGATGAAACCCTAGAGGTCATCAACACATTCCCCATTTTATAGCTATGGAAACTGAGACCCAGTGAAGGGCAGTGATTCTACACACACACACACACACACACACACACACACACAGACACACACACACAGACACACACACACACACACACACATCATCCTGCTCACAGCTCAGCCTGGCAGGAGTCTCTCTCTCTGCCTAATCTTCAGTGTCTGGAACAGGCAAGAAGCTTTTCTCTGTCCTCTTTCTTTTGTGCGTCATTAACTGCGTTGGGATGTCTTTATGCAAGAAGCTTTTGCTTCACAGTTGGAACAGCTCCTGGAGAGCAGCAGCCAGGTGTTCCTGAGTCCCTCACAGAAGGGGCTGCTGTGACTGCTTCACGTGACCTGTAGTATTTGGGCCTGTGGAGGTAGTGTTTGCAGAGCCAACCTTGGCCTTCATCCCCTGACTCCTTCAGATGTACAGGAGGGGGCTGGGTTGGGGGCTGGATTGTGGCACCAGACCCAAGAACAGGTAGGGAGGGAGCAAACCCTCCCTGCTGGGTCAGAACACAGACTTAAGACCCAGTAAGCCATCTCATTTCCTCTCCTGGAAAATCTTTAATAGACAAGAGAGAGGGGATGTGTGGCTGACCACACCCTGCAGGAGGCGTCAGGTGGGCACAGTTCTTTCCAGTCCTGGCACGGAATAGAGCCTGGGCTTCAGTGTGGCCATAAGTGCAGGGTATGTGTAGGGCATTAGGGTTTCACATTCATCATCTCACTTCTGCACCACTGCCTACTCTGCCCAGTCAGGCTTTCCTCCTCCTTCTCTGCTACTTGCTGTTCCCTCTGCCTAGAATGCTTTTCCCTGCATTTTGCCCCATAAGTGACCTCAGTTCTTGATTCAGTTCTCAGTTCACACATGGCCTGTTCAGAGAGGCCTTCCATACCCACAAGGTCACAACACACTATTTTATTTTTAATCATCTTCTTAACATTTTTTTTTACTCATACTTTCCTCCACCCACCCACCCACCCCTGTGCACCCACATTTACTCTGGGATCTAAGTTCTTAATCACCGCCATGTCTCCAGCGCCTGGTCTGGGAACCATTCACAGTAGGTACTCAATAATGCTTGCAGAGGAGTGTGAATAAATCTGCTGTCATCCTCATCTCTGCTGGACTTTGCCATCCTCTTCATTCCAGAAAGAAAATCGTCACACTCCTCTGTGTGACTGGCTCTACCCTGCCTGGTCTCCCTCCTCCCTCTGCCACGCCTTTCCCCAGGATTTCTCTTGGGAGATCCTGCCTCTCAGACTCTGCAGAAGCTGGTGGAACCAGAATGTCTCCCCAAGATTATTTTCAATGGTTTCCTGGGATGTTCACCTGGGTAAGAATAAGGAAAGAGAGGACACTCTAATCCTACTTATCTAAAACTATATAATCTTCCCCAATCACTTAAATGGTACCTGTGTCTCTAATTACAGATCAGGCTGGGAGGAACGCAGGCACAATTTCCAACCAACCTCAGGCAGGGGGGCACTTTTGCTCCTCCTGGGGGCCTGCAGCGACTCTAGCTCAGTAGCCGGGACTCCAGACACCTGCTGCTGGAGCTCACTCATGACCACAGCTTGTTCACCCCTCCAGAGACCCCTCCCCTCGCCCTGAGAAGGACCCGCCACATCTCAGTGCTTGAATGGTGCCCATTTGGCCAGATGTGACACATTTGGGGAAGACACCTATGGTCCCAGCACGCTAAATCTACCTGCCACTGTTGTGAAAGTGAATTGATTTCTTTTTGGCCCAGCCTTCCTTCTCGGAGTTGCATGGCTGGTGAACTGCTCCCCAGGGCATGGGTTATAATCCTACCTTCTCAGGAGCAAATTCTCCAGGAGGCCTGGCAGCTAACAGTCATATGACAGCCTGGAAGGTCAGAACTTCACTCTCCAGAACTATGTCAACTAGATCATAAGGTGGAGAAAAGCCACGTGCCTGCCCGCCTGCCAGGCGAGCAAACAACTGCTGTTTCAGCCTCGATATGAACCCTTCTCCCACCTGGCGCTGAGAGTAATTTTGGTGACATCCATAGCTTAGCTGCAATGACATCTCTACTTCTTAAAGGCCTTTTGGTTCCTGAGCTAATTAAATGCCCCAGACAGGGAGGACACACATAATCCTATTAATGACTTCTGGGCAGGAAACAGTGTGCCCAGCCCTCTGAGGGAGCGCCTTCCTGAACCTCCTCCATTTGTTCAGGTGCTTGGCAATTGTTATCAGCCCTTTCAAGAGATTAAGTTTGTAGGCAGGAGCAAGCCACTTAGGTAAAGGATCCAGGGGCCCTGGGAGTGTCTGGTGACTGTGGAGTGTGCAGCCAGCCAGCACCTTGACTCATTCAGATTCCAGAACCACTGTTCTCCAACTTCTTGCTCTTCAGAACAATTGAGGGGGGCGGGACTTGACAATCGAGGAGAAGAGGGGTCCTCGCCTATCTCTGGCCGTTCACCCAGCCCTTTCACACACGGGGAAGCTGGGGACAGTCCTTGCCCTGAGGAGTCTCACAGCTCAGTGCGGTCACAGACACAATGTGAGCAAACAAACACAATACCACATTAGACTGGAAACAGTGGAGGTGAGCACATGATGTCCTGTGGGTGTATACCGGTGGTAACTGCTCCAGCCTGGGGGTTCAAGGAAGGCTTCCTGTAGGAAGAAACATGTGAGATGAGAAATGAGAGTTAAAAGCTGAAAATCAGCCGGGCACAGTGGCTCACACCTGTAATCCCTGCACTTTGGGAGGCCAAGGCAGGTGGATCACCTGAAGTCAGGAGTTCGAGACCAGCCTGGACAACATGGTGAAACCCCCGTCTCTACTAAAAATACAAAAATTAGTTCGGCGTGGTGGAGCGCGCCTGTAATCCCGGGTACTCGGGAGGCTGAGGCACGAATCGCTTGAACCTGAGAGGCGGAGGTTGCAGTGAGCCGAGATGGCGCCATTGCACTCCAGCCTGGGCAAAAAGAGCGAAATTCCGTGTTTAAAAAAAAAAAAAAAACAAAACTGGAAATCTCCCCCGTTGAGAGATCTGTTGAGGGGACCGTGAAACGGAATTCCCTGACTGGATTTGGTGCAGGCTTTAGCATAAGGCTGGAAGGATGGAAATAGCTCCCTCAGCAATTTATGAGACCGGTGGTTGGTGAGGCCTTAACAAAATGCCAATGTTCCAGGACTATCGTTGCTTTAAGCCCCCACCTTGAGCATTCAGAGAAGAGAGATTGCTAAGACGAAGTTGCAGATGTCTCTTTAAAAAAGAAGAGAGGATTCCCCGAGTCACGCCCTCTTCTCATTAATATTAAATTATTGTGAATATTGATATGGGGGCGTGGCGCCTTGTCCAGCTGGGCTAGCCAGCCAGGGGTTCCCGGTTTCACAGAGAGGAAAGTGACAGAAGCCGTGCAGAGGAAGACGCAGAGACAGCGGAGCGGCCGGCAGCCACCCAGTCTCGGGGGAGCGCTTAGCTCCCCCGCCCCGGCTCCCACCCTGTCCGGGGGGCTCCTCAAGCCCTCAGCCCCACCCCTGGGCTCCCCATGGAAGCCAGCTGTGCCCCGGGAGGAGCAGGAGGAGGTGGAGTCGGCTAAATGCCCGCGGTGCGCCCGGGGCCCCTGAGCCCAGCCCGCTTCTAGCCGCTGCCTAAGGCCCCCGCGCCCCCCGCGCCCCCCACCCGGGGCCGCGCCGCCTCCGCCCGCCCCTCCCCCGGGGACCTGCCCCCCGCCTGCTTTCCAGCGCTCAGGCAGGAGCTCTGGACTGGGCGCGCCGCCGCCCTGGAGTGAGGGAAGCCCAGTCGAAGGGGGTCCCGGGAGCCGGCCGCGATGGACGCCGTCTTGGAACCCTTCCCGGCCGACAGGCTGTTCCCCGGATCCAGCTTCCTGGACTTGGGGGACCTGAAC
This sequence comes from Cacajao melanocephalus, assembly GCA_963573385.1. Classification (NCBI taxonomy): domain Eukaryota; kingdom Metazoa; phylum Chordata; class Mammalia; order Primates; family Pitheciidae; genus Cacajao; species Cacajao melanocephalus. The sequence goes on along the minus strand of CAUYLG010034416.1, from coordinate 19,482 downwards.
GAGTCGGACTTCCTCAACAATGCGGTAAGATGAAGGGTCTCCGTTCCGGTTCCACCCCTCAGCACCTCTCTTCGCGGCGCGCCTGGGCCCCTAGAAGGGCCGACTACACATTACTGGGCAGGAGCGGGGGAGGGAGTTCAGCGCAGGATCTCCCGGAGCGACCTGTGCTTGGAGCTCCGAGATTTGGCTAGTAGGTCCCTCGACACCTCCCTTGGACCCCCGCCTGACCTGAGCTTCGGAGCTTGGGCCAGTGCGCGACCCTCCTGGGGCTCAATCCTTGCATACATTGGCCTCCACCTTCTAGGGGAAAGGGGCCATCAAGGCATCGGGGGCCGTCCGATCCTCGGATCTGAGCTCAAGAGACACCAATCCCGCCCCGCTCCCACGTCTTCTAGCCGACCCCAGCCCACCCCAGGTTCCAGGAACAGACTGGACGCAAAGTGGCAGCGCCCTTTCCTGCGCCCCTCTTGGGGCTTAGGTGGCTCTTAGGCTGGATCTCCGCTGGGGGGCGCACCGGGGAGCGTTCAGAGTGCCTGAGACCCGACGCCCCTGGGGATGAGAGCCAGACCTGGGTTCTCAGCCAGGCCCGGAAACTTCAGGGTGCTGCCCTGGCCGCCCCAGGGAATCAGGCCCAGAGACCCCCCAGGGAGGGACCTGAGGCTGGGGGTTGGGAGGAGGCGGTCAGGACAGCAAGGGAGATGGCTCAGGAGGAGGGAGCCCTTTCTTTCCATCTGCCTCTAGACCTCTGCTCTGTCCCTCTGTTCCTGGAGTCTGGCTGACTTTCTGTCTCCCTTTCCCTGTCTTCTTGACTAGGTCCGACTGTGGGCTTGTCTTCCTCTTCTTTCTCACTCTTCCCCTCCCTCCCGAAGGAAACGTGGCTTCTCTCTCTTCTTCCCTCCCTCCCTCTCTCAGGCTCAGCCCTAAGGCCTTGATGGGGGAGGGGAATAGGCTTAGAATGGGAGAAAATATTTGGGTTCAGAAGGGCCTGTCCAGATGAAATGTGGATTGTTTGGGGAATCTAGTGGGAGCCCCCTCTTCAGTGAACCACCAGTTGCGTGTGCATGCCTGTATACACACACACACACTCTTACACTCACCCTGTGATCAAGCACGAGAGTCTTTACCTGACCTCTACCTCCCAAGACTAACATAAACTGGGCCAGGCAAGAGCCAAGTCCTTAGAGGACTTCAGCATCTTGGACTTCCACCTAAACTGCCCCAGGCCACTAGATCGATGGTGAGGAACCAAGCCAAGGGACAGGAGCCAGAGTCAAGGGGGGATGGGGGCTGAGGTCTCCCTGTTCCTCATTAGGCAGCACATCCTGGTCACCCTACACTCTAAGGAAGACCCCTTGTCCCAGTCACAGGGAGCATAATTTAGCAGACAGGACAAGGGCATAGGGGGAGAGGGCTTGCATTGGCAGCAGAGACTTGGGTTCTAGTCCTGGCCCTGCTTCCCCTGTGAGCTTGGTCCATGCCACTGGCTCTCCTCCCTGGACCTCAGTTTCTTTGTCTGTAAAATGGGGGAGAGATTGGAGCAGGTCTTCCTAAGGATGGTTCTGGCACAGATGTCAGGAATAAAGCAGCAGGATCCGGGGGATCCAGACCTCCTCTTGATGTTGGTAAAAGACACTTGTCACAGGGAAGGAGGTTTGTCAGAACTCGGAGCCTTGAAGTCAAGGGGGACAGTAGACTTCTGCGGTAAGCTTCCCTCCACCCTTGGCAGCTCTGAGTTGGGCTTTCTTCTGAATGAACTCGGCCTCCGGCAGCCTCTTCCTGCTGCTCCATTCAGTCCTGCATCCCCAGCTGCTCATCTGGGCCTTGGTCCAGCACAGGAAAGGAGGCACGATCGGATAGTGGGATCCAGCACTGGGACACTGGGGAGGAAAAGCCCTGCTGGGGAGGCTCCTGATCTCGCACCTGGGCAGACCCAGGAGAGGCAGCGGGAGAAGATGGGGCACCTAAGGAAAGAAAGGACTCTTGGGCTGGGAATTCGGAGATTTAATTCTGTGTTTCTGCCATCAGTCAGCAGGGCAATTCAGAAAAGTGACTTTTCTTCTTCTGGGCCTTGCCTTTCTCATCTGAAAAATGGGAATATTAGAACCTTCCCCATAGCATTACCGTAGGCATTTCGAGAGAAAATTAAAGTGAAGGTTAACGTAGCACAATGCCTGGCATGTAAAGTTCATTGTTGGTTTGTTCCATAGAGACTGGATGGGGGAGATAGTGAGAATTGCTAAGCTAGGAGTTGCTGTGTGACTGTAAGCAAGTCACTTTCCTTCTCTGGGGGCTCCAGTTCCATAGCTGAAGTCCCTTCCAGCTGAGATCACATACCAACCCTTCCCCCAACTTCTTCATTCTGCATGGGGACAGGAAAATGCTTCCAGGGTTAAGGATGGGTAGGGATGGTGTCTGTGTGCCTCTTGGTCTGGAAAATGGAGAGCAGGATATTCACTATCCTCCTTAAAATCCCAGATACGGGCCGTAAATCATGTGGAAAACGTGTGTGCTCTGTTGCTCTGTGCAAAAAGCAAAATATATGCTCAACTCCTAAAAACAACTATGCAAGAAATACGCATGCCCTTGGACAGACAGGAGAGGGAGTGCACAAAGTCAAGACAAGTGTGTTTGGAGGTGGCTGGGCTGCTTTATTTTTCTTTCTATGAGGATATCTTTATGATGCCGCAGTTCTGTTTATGTGATTCTCAGAGATCCTTCTTAGAAGGGGGCTGCCCTTCCTGTACCATGTGGGGGCATCTCCTCCCTGCCCCTCCCACTCTCCCACAGTTTCTGATAGGGCCACTCTTGAGCCACTGTACTCTGTGGCCCTTTAGCCCCTTGGCACTTAGGAGAGAGAGAGTCTGGGCTCCAAGAACTGGGATAAAGTACCAGAGGGAGAGCAGGTCGTTTCTCTAGATGAAAACACTGGGTCTGTGTGCTGTTCCTTCCTTCCTCTGGCTAAGGGGAAGGGATGTCTGGCTTCTCTGGAGAGAACTGGCTTGGGATCCCAGAGAAGCCCCAGCTGGGAGGGTGTGGGGAGAAGAAGGAGCAGGAAGAAGAGGTCTGTTTTCTCAGAGGGGAGCAGCAGGAAGCTGCAAGGATGTTTGCCCAGCACACCCGTTCACTCCCTGCAGCTGGGGAGGCCAGGTGTGGGAGTGACGGGGACCCAGGGACCAGCCCAGCGTGGGGGGAGGCGGTGGGGGCTAAGGCTGATCGCTACTCCCCAGTCCCCTACCCTGGCTTCTCCTGAGCTAACTGGGAAGCAGAGAGGCCCCCCTACACCCAGCCTTTGGGAGATTTAGGGAGATTAGAGAAGTATGTGTGTTTGGGTGTTCCTATGTCTGTGGGTGGGCCTTTAACAGCCCTTAAAAGAGGAGATGTGTGTGTGTTTCTGTTTAAGTTCTCACCAACAGGGAAAAGGACAGAAGGGCCAGGGCACTCTGGTCTCAGAGCGGAATCCGCTAGAAAACAGCTAATGAAAAACCTACTGGAGGAGCCCAAATCACAGGGTGCCTAGTCAGAAAGGAGACCTCTGATACCTACTCCTCAGGAGTAGGTGAGGTTTAGTTTGGGTTTTGCTTCCCCCAGTGTTGAGGGAACAGTTCCTTGAGTTAGGAGCTTGGTCTGTCTTGTTCACTGCTATATTCCAGTGCCTAGCAACCAACTGTTGGATGGATGGATGGATGGATAGATGGACGGATGGATGGTTTACCAACCCCACAGAGAATTGAGTTTTGCTCACTTTTATTTGACAAGGGGCCTGGGCATAGAACGGAAGTCAAGTCTGGGTTACATTGTAGTGGACTTCACTCTATTTCAAGGACTTACTGTGCTGTAGAGGAAATTACTTTAGGCTGGGGCAATCCTTGTAAGGGAAGGGAAAAATTGTTTTTAAAAAATCCCAGGATGGATGTGGTAGCTCACACCTGTAATCCCAGCACTTTGGGAGGCTGAGGCAGGGGAATCACTTGAGGCCAAGAGTTTGAGCCCACCTTCTGACAGAAGAGAGAAAAGTGTCCTTAAGCCCACCTATTTGCAGCCATCAAGGTCCTGCAGAGCCCACACTGTTTCTGAGGTTCAGGAAGGGCTCTCTCCATGGTTTTCAATGAGTTCTCATTACCTGGAGCCATCCCCATACTATGACACAGGCCTTTCTGCAGCCCCTGGTCTGGAATAATCTATAGCTGGCTGACCCACAGGGGATTTGAACTTGTGGTTCAGGTCTCACCCTTAAGCACTGGCTCTAGAGCTTCCATCTTCCCCAGTTTCTTCTTCAGATCGCCCTAGGACTCCTGGATCCATACTCAGCCAACTTAAGACTAAGCCTTTTCCAGCCCTGCCTCAGGGCCTTTGCACATGCTGTTCCTGACATCTGAACTGCTTTTCCCCCAGTCTCTCCATCTCAGCCTTCTGATCCCAGCTCAAATGTCGCCTCCTTAGGGAAGGTTCCCTGACCACCTAAAGTGGAACCCCCCTGTTCTTTTCTGTTTTAGTCTTTTGATTTCTTCTAGCCCTTAACTCAGTTTGCAATGATTTTAATGGCTTATTGTCTGTTTCCTCCATGAGAAAGTAAGTTCCATAAGAGAAGAGTCCATATCAGTTTTGTGCATTGACATAAACCTAGCACAGTAACATAGGGCAAAATAGATGCTCAATATAGTAAAACGCTACAATAATGCAGTAAATTCACTGAGTCAAAAATTTCCAATTGTGTTCATTTGTGGTGGCTCACACCTTTAATCTCAATGTTTGGGAGGCCAAGGCAGGAGGATTGCTTGAGCCCAGGAGTTCATGACCAGTCTGGGCAGCATAGGGAGACCTAGTCTCTACCAAAAAAAAAAAAAAAAAAAATTAGCCAGACATGGTGGCATACACCTGTGGGAGGCATACACTCAGGAGGCTGAGGAGGATCACCTGGGCTGGGGAGGTTGGGGCTGCAATGAGCCATGATGGCATCACTGTACTCCAGCCTGGGTGGCAAAGCCAGATCCTGTCTCTAAAAGTAATAATAATAATACAAATTTAAAAATAAGATTTCAGATTATATAAAATATGGAGTTATAGTTTTGTAGAATTAACAAAAAACAATATTTTTCAGATGGTCTGTACTATCACAAAAAGCAAGGAAGTAAAAATTGTGACAGCTGACTGCACGCAGCAGACCAAACAGAGAGAGTCCCACAGGAGCATGAGGCAGTCACTTTTTTTTACCAACCCCACAGAGAACGGAGTTTTGCTCACTTTTATTTGACAAGGGGCCTGGGCATAGAACGGAAGTCAAGTCTGGGTTACATTGTAGTGGACTTCACTCTATTTCAAGGACTTACTGTACTGTAGAGGAAATTACTTTAGGCTGGGGCAATCCTTGTAAGGGAAGGGAAAAATTGTTTTTTAAAAATCCCAGGATGGATGTGGTAGCTCACACCTGTAATCCCAGCACTTTGGGAGGCTGAGGCAGGGGAATCACTTGAGGCCAAGAGTTTGAGACCAGCTGGGCAACATGGAAAGACTCCATCTCTACAAAAAATAAAAAATAAATTATCCAGGCATGGTGGCATGTACCTGTAGACCTGGCTGCTTGGGAGGCTGAGGTGGGAGGATCGCTTGAGCCCAGGAATTCAAGGCTGCAGTGAACTATGACCGCGCCACTGCACTCCAGCCTGGGCAACACAGCAAGACCCCAAAAAATCAGATTTAAGTGTTCAAGAGGTGTACTTACAATTCTTGAAGGGGTCCTAAGGTTTTCAGGGTCCTGGCCTGGCCAGCCCTTAGGGTGGTGGGGTTGCTGGGTCCCACAGAAGTGCTATCTGTACCCCAATATGTTGTGAGGTCCCTCCGGCTTCCCTGGACCAGCCGGGAATTCACTTGCTCATTCATTAATACACGCGTCCATTCCTTCAGCAACTGGGCACTGAAGGAACATCTATGCTGGTGCCAGGGTAACCTTCATGAAGAAGACACACTTGGCCCTCCAGTCACTCACAGACGAATGAGAGAGACAGGGAAATAGGCAGTATCAACATCATGGTGGGCGCCATGGTGGAGCAGAATGTGGCAGGAGGCTGAGCCAGGCTACAGGTCATGAAAGGTTTCTCAGAAGGTGATCTCTGCACATGGTGCCCCAATTTCCTGCATCCTTAGTGGCAAATGAATTATTAGAAGGCATTTCTGGCCAGGAGCAGTAGCTCACACCTGTAATCCCAACACTTTGGGAGGCCAAGGCAGGTGGATCACCTGAGGTCAAGAGTTTGAGACCAGCCTGGCCAACATGGTGAAACGCAATCTCTACTAAAAATACAAACAAATTAGCCGGACATGTTGGCACATGCCTGTAATCCCAGCTACTTGGGAGGCTGAGGCAGGAGAATCGCTTGAACCCGAGAGGCAGAGGTTGCAGTGAGCCTAGATCACACCATTGCACTCCAGCCTGGGCAACAAGAACAAAACTCCATCTCAAAAAAAAAAAAAAATGCATTTCTGCAGGGACTGGGCTGTGTTCCTTTTACTGAGCATGTATAGGCATTATTATCCATTGCAGATAAGAAAACTGAGAGAAGGGAACATATTAACTCCGCTTAAAGGCAGAGGTCCTACGGAGAGAGTCAAGGAGGAGAATAAGAAGCAACTACAAACAAGTTCTTGGTCTGGTTTGAGCTTTGCGCTCTAGAGCAAGGAAAATTCAGGATCTTGGATATCAGAGGGTCCCTGCCTTCATCCTCACCCACTCCCATCTTTAGGGCACCCTGGATGCCTAGAACTTTGTGGGCAAAGCCAGATCCCCTAGACAAGCTCCCACACCCCATTTCACACCCTATCCTCAGATTCACCCCAGGATGCTGTTCCCCAGCCCTTCTGGGGACTTGGACCTTTGCTCTCTGAAGCTCCTGGGACTCCTCAGGAGGCTGTTTCTGTCTGCCCTGGCCTGGCCTGGCTCCTGCGCCAGGAGAGGGGAGCATAAAGGACATCCCTGCTTGTGTCTTCTCCCCATACCATGTGTCTTGTGCGAGTCCTGGTACCAAGGCCCTCCCGGAGCATCTCTCTCTGGGACCTGGCTTGCCCTTGAACCTCCCTCAAGAAACCAGCTCCAGATGCTGGAGAACAGGCTGTTCCTCTGAAATCTCAGCACTCCACGGGGCAGTATGGAGGAGAAAGATTTGGGTGGAGTTAAGTCAAGACCATGATCATTGCTTTGGCTGGAATTCCGTGTAACCCTCTTGAGCAGCCCTGGGGAAGTCAGAGTAAATGGCAGGACCCTGGATCAGGATTGGAGAATATGTGGAGGTGGGAGGGTCTAGTTCAGGAGAAGCTGGGAGAGGCAGGAAATGGCCCAGAACTCTGACCCTCAGAGGAAATATGTCAAAGGTATTGATTTCCTTGGAATGTCAAAGATCTTGATCCCCACCACCTAGACACACCATATTGTCTACAAGGTCAGTTTGACAGTAGAGCAACCATGGGCTTCCCTGTCACCGGGTTCAGTGTGCCGCCTCCCACAGTTCCCCTGGGACAGAGTTTCACTGCCGCTTCCTTGGCCCTTGGCCCTTGGCTCATGGCCCAGCAGCCACTTCACCCATTATAGAGAGGCTGAGACATCTGGGCTGGGATGTGTGGTCCGACATAACAGCTGGACAGCAGCAGCCACCGGCCCCTCCTCCCCTTCTAAAAGAATAACAAAAATGAAAGCAGCAATGGAGTGAGGCAGGCTCTTCGGGCCTTCACGGAGAGCCGGGAGGCGGGTTTCAGGCAGTGACTGAGTGGGGCTTGCTTTGGAGGAAAACAGGTCTGAGCCTTTGCCTATTTCCCTCTTCACCTCATTTCCCTCACTTGCTGTGTGACCTTAGGCAAATCACTTTCCCTTTCTGGGCCTTGGCCTCCTCATTTCTGAACTAAACTGAGAGTTCCTTGAGAGCAGGAAGTGTCAGTCAATTATTTTTGGCTATTCCCTAGGTACAGCTATAATGATATAATGACTGAGTGCTCAGGAAATGTTTTTTGTTTTGTTGTTGTTACTGTTTGAGACGGAGTCTCGCTCTTGTTGCCCAGGCTGGAGTGCAATGATGCGACTCGGCTCACCGCAACCTCTACCTCCCAGGTACAAGCGATTCTCCTGCCTCAGCCTCCGGAGTCATTGGGATTACAGGCATGAGCCAATTTTTGTATTTTTAGTAGAGACAGGGTTTCTCCATGCTGGTCAGGGTGGTCTCGAACTCTCGACCTCAGGTGATCTGCTCACCTTGGCCTCCCAAAGTGCTGGGATTACAGGTGTGAGCCACCACACCCAGCTAGGAAATGTTTCTGTATTGGATGGATGAAAGGAAGGCAGGATCGAGTAGGGTGGGGATAATAGAGGAATGAATAGGTGAGTGGATAGATAGTAAAAGAAAGGACACTTCTACATGTCCAGCCTTGATGGGCCTCTTTTTTAAAGTAGATTCATTCATTCATTCATTCGATTATTCAAATTGTGAGTCTTAGCCTAAATGCCACCTCTCCCTTTCACTTTACCATCATGGTCTTTTCTATTATGAAACATATTGTGCACTGAAAGAATATAGATAATGCATATCTATCGATTATAAAGTATGATAAAATTAATACATGGAAACTTACCCAGCTTAAGAATCAGACTCAGGGCCAGGCACGGTAGCTCATGCCTGTAATCCCAGCACTTCGAGAGCCCAAGGCAGGCGGATCATAAGAGGTCAGGAGTTTGAGACCATCCGGGCCAAGATGGCAAAACCCCGTCTCTACTAAAAATACAAAAATTAGCCGGGAGTGGTGGCAGGCACCTGTAATCCCAGCTACTCAGGAGGTTGAGGCAGAATTGCTTGAACCTGGGAGGTGGAGGTTGCAGTGAGCCAAGATCACACCACTGCACTCCAGCCTGGGCAACAGAACAAGACTCCGTCTCAAAAAAAAAAAGAAAAGAAATAAACTCAGTTCTGAATATCTTGGTCTCTCAAAGCTGCATGAGTTTGGAACAGAGAGGAGCTATAGATCCTGAATCCACCTCACTCTGGGGAGATTTTAAACAGGAAAATCCCGAGACCAGGTGCCTACTCCCAGGCTCAACCTGAGCAGACATCAAGTCCGCAGGTCAGATGGCAGATGATGGGGCAAGTGCTGGGGAGGTGATCTTTGCTTAAGGTGGAACGTCTTCAGTGCTACTCAGACCTGGGGACTCTCATTTGTCACCTGTGTGAGCTTGGGCAGGTGTTTAACCTCTCCAAACTTATTTTTCTCATCCAAAAGTAGGGCTCATGGTAAAACATAGGCTTCTTAAGAGGATTCCATCAGAAATTCTGCTAGAGGGCTTGGCACACCGTAAACCCTCTATAAACAATAGTTGCCACTGCTGTTTTTATTCTTTTGGTTTTTATTTTATTTTATTTTTTTGCGACAGGGTCTCACTCTGTTGTCCAGGCTGCAGTGTAGTGGCACAAACACAGCTCGCTGCAGCCTCAACCTCCCAGACTCAAGTGAACCTCCCACCTCAGCCCCACAAGTAGCTGGGACTACAGCCACACTCCACATGCCTGGCTAATTTTTGGTAAAGATGGTTTTTGCCATGTTGCCCAGGCTGATTTCGAACTCCTGAGCTCAAGCGATCCTCCCTCCTTGGATCCCAAAGTGCTGGGATTACAGGCGTGAGTCACCACACCTGGCCAGTTTTTCATTTTTGTGGGTACATAGTAGGTTAGATGTTTATGGGGTGCATGAGATATTTTGGTACAGGCATGTAATAATAATCACCTCATAGGCTGGGTGTGGTGGTCAGGCCTGTAATCCCAGCACTTTGGGAGACCAAGATGGGCGGATCATGAGGTCAGGAGTTTGAGACCATCCTGGCCAACATGGTGAAACCCCGTCTCTATTAAAAATACAAAAAAATTACCTGGGCGTGGTGGCACGCACCTGTACTCCCAGCTACTCGGGAGGCTGAGGCAGGAGAATTGCTTGAACCCAGGAGGCGGAGGTTGCAGTGAGCCAAGGTTGCGCCACTGCACTCCAGCCTGGCGCCTGGTGACGGAGTGAGACTCTGTCTCAAAAAACAAAAACAAAAAAAAGAGCATGGGCTCTGCATGGGCTCTGCAGTCAGAGCTTGGGTTCAAATCCCAGCTTGACCACTTGCTCACTGAAGGAAGCTGGGCAAGCTACTTAACTACTCTGAGCCTCAGCATCTCTTCCATAAAATGAGGGTACTAAGAATACCCACTTTATCTTTTGAAGCTTAAATGAGATACTACGTGAAAGGAAGTAGAGCAGCTCCTGGTACATAAATACTCACTGTTATTATATTGTGATCATTACTATTAGGCAGAGTATACGCTGGGCCCTGTTTGAAGCTCTGCAGAGGGTTCAAGGATGAAATTTGGCCAGGTGCGGTGGCTCACACCTGTAATCCCAGCACTTTGGGAGGCTGAGGCGGGCAGATCACTTGAGGTCAGGAGTTTGAGACCAACCTGGCCAACACAGTGAAACCCTGTCTCTACCAAAAAATACAAAAATTAGCTGAGCATGGTGGTCCATTCCTGTAGTCCCAGCTACTTGAGAGTCTGAGGCAGGAGAATCGCTTGAACCCAGGAGGCAGAGGTTGTAGTGAGTCAAGATCATGTCACTGCACTCCAGCCTGGGCAACAGAGTGAGACCCTGTCCCAAAAAAAAAAAGGATGAAATCTGTCCTTAATCCTACCCTCAAGAAGGTTAACGTTTAGAAGGACAGCAGGATCCCATTGTGCATAATTAGAGTTCAGGGCATGATATTAACCAATGACCTAACAGTCTGTAAGTGCTACAGTAGAACAGAGAGGGAGATGACTCTTCAAGGTTGGTGATCAGGGAAGGCTTCTTGAAGGAAGCAGCATTTGAGTTGGCCCTTAAAGGACAGGAAGAGTTAGAATGAGGATATAAAGGACAAAACACTGCAGGCACCAGGAGAGGTATAAGCAAAGGTCCTGCAGCCATGGGGATCACAGCAGGTTTAAGGAGCTGGGAGTGGTCCATCCAGCTAGGCTGGAGAGAAGAGAAAATGAGGGGGCTCCAGCTCTAGGGGTAAGTTGAGATGAGTTTCTGACAGCCCTTGAATACCATGCTGGGGAGCTGGGAGTTTTTCAGCAGGCAGGAGGGAGCCAATGATAGTTCTGAGTTGCACCAGGTGATGGTCACCAGCTCCTCCGAATGGTCTCAGTGCTAGAAAGTCTGCAGTCCATCAGGGGGCTCTCAGCTGTCCACCTGTATGGGTGATCAGGGACTCTCCCCCAGCGGGGACAGAATTGTGGGCCCTCTCTGAGCCTAGGGCAGCTCAGGGCAGCAGCTGATTCCAGGTTCCCTCTCTCCTCTGACTTCTGCCCATGCCCTGATGTGACTCTCGAAGCTGACTCCAGGTCGCTCCTCTCCTCTGACTTCTGCCCGTGCCCTGATGTGACTCTCACGCTGGGCCAGGAGCACCAGTTCCCTTCTGGTTCCTTCATCCCCAGCACTCAGAGCCAGGCTGGCCTGGGGAGGCCCAAGGCAACTCCACCCTTGCAGAGGGACAGGCTGTTCTTCTTCGGGGCTGGGAGCTCCAGCCTGAACCATGTCCTGGCTCCTGGCCCAATACCAGGACCCTAACCAGGCTGCCCCATCCCCTCCAATAGTTCAGGACCCTCCACTGTCAGACAAAGCACATCCCTATGAACCCCAGGGGTCTAGAAGGATCTGAACCCTCCTCCTGAGCCCAGCCCAGCCTGGTACCCCAGCTCCTTGACCCTCCCCCCCATTGGCTGGGACAAGATGCCCAGAGCCCCACTCACCATCCTTCCAGCCCTGCCCTCTACCGCCCCAAAGCCTTCACCCCTCTCTCTCCAGGGCTGCAAATCAGTTCCACATTTGGGATCTGGCATGCACTGTCTGCTCAGAACTCTCTCCTCCCTGTTAGCTCCCATCTCCCTCCACCCCACAAGTTCAGCCCCTGGAGTCTACAGGAGGGGAAGGGCTCCTGCCTCTGGCAATCCCTTCAGAGGACTGAGAGGGAGCCTGACAGTGGCACCATGCCAGAGGGACAGTGGACAGGAGGCCTCCCAGGGAGAGATGAAAGAGGAGGAGCCAAGGGGGTGGGCAGAGGCAGAGCTTGAGCAAGCAAGGGATGAGGGGCTGGGGGTGGGGAGGGAAGGAAGGTGGTAGTTCCCAGCTCAGCACATTCCTGAGACATCTGGACGAACTGGAAGGGCCCCAGCTGGCCTGCATGACTGTGGCTCTAGCTTCTCTGCTCTGTGATGTCAGCACCCAGCACTCCCCTCTCCCCTCAGAGTCCCACTGGCCTGGGGGCCACTTGGGGCTGAGTGTTGGGGTCTCTTCCCCAGACCCCTGACCCTCAGTGAGCAAGAAAGAGGCCCCTGGGGCAATGGAGGAAATGCATGCCACAGAGGTGGGCCTGGGCATGGTGGCAGGAGGTAGGCACTGAAGACCCAGGGGTTTGTCCATCCGACTGACTCAAGGAAAGTGTGCCTTTGGGCTGGTGCCCATCCTTCTCTTCTCCTTGGAAGGGAGATAGAGACGAATGAATGATTCTGGAAATGGCTGCTTACCTTGGGCTATGTGACCCTGGGCACGTGTACTCCCATCCCCAGCTCTGGATTTTCCTCATCTGTAATAATAACAGCTACATTTAATGAGAGCCTTCCTCCTATGTGTCCTGCATTATATAAGGCAATTTACAAATGTTATGGCATTTCATCCTCACAGCAACCTGGTGGGATGGATATGAATGTTCCCATTTTATACTCAGCACTGAGGCTCAGAGAGGTTAAGTATCTTGCCCAAAGCCTGCAGTGAGTAGCAGAACCAAGATTAGAGCCAGGTCTGTCTGCCTCCCTTGCTCATAACCACTGAACTGCTTTGCCTCTGCATATAAGAGGGGGTGGATGTAATGATGCCAAAATTCCTTTCAGCTCCTAAATTGTAATGATTTCTTTTGGCCATTGTGGGGCTCTTCAAGAAGGGCAAGGGCAGGCATTAGTCACCTACTGGGAGGGGGAAGGAAGGCAGAGACCGCTGGCTTTGAAGCATCGGGTGGGTCAGGAGCCTTTGGAGGTCCCCTCCCATGGAGGCCCAGAGAGGTCCAGATCCCAGGGACTGGGGCAATAGCCTAATCCCCAGCTGAGCCCAGGGGTCCCACACCTTCCCTGAAAGAAGGGAGTAAATAAGGAGAGAGAATACCACTCTTTCCAAAAATAAAACCTGAGGACAACTCAGACAGGCCGGGACTGCTGAGGAAGTCAGAGGCCGAATGCTGAGTGCAATGAGGAAAGAAGAGGCCAAGGGAATTCCAGCCAGAGCAAGGCACTAGGCTCCAGGCGAGGAGGGCCTTCCAGCTGGCCAGGGGCCGGGAGAGCAGCCCTGGCAGGTTGGCCACTATGTTCTGTTTATACCCTTAGGCCTGGCTGGGTCTGGGGGAACAGCAATTCCAGCATGAGTGGTGTCTATGCTTCTCAGGTACCTGATCTGGCTGGGGCTTAAGAACAGAAAGGCTTGGGGAAGAAAAACCCGGAGAATGGGTACAGCGGCCCCACTAGGGAGGAGCCGAGGGAGGGAGTCCAAACACATGGAAACTCTGCCTGGAGCAGGAGCAAGCTGGCATCAGAGCGAGATTCAGATGGTCATTCCTGGAGGCTCTCTGCTGCAGAAAAAAGGGGCTGAGTCCATGAGCTCTGACACAGTCCTTCATTCACACACACTCATCCAGTCAGTCAGCCAGTCACTCAGCAAACATCTGAGCATCGACTGTGTGCCAGGACCAATGCTAAGCTTTGCAGATTTGGACAAGAATTGGACACAGCAAGACATATAGGTAATACGGGTGGGTCATGTGAAGCTACACCAAGGAGCTTGTACTCTATCCTAAGGGTAGTAGGGAGTCATCAATGAATATGGTTCCCTACTACCCTTAGGACAGAGTACCCTTGGGAGAGAGTACAAGTTCCTCATTGATGGAGCAGAGAAATGTCATAGTGACTCCTAAGTTTTAGAAGATTCCTGTTTTTAGAGACATGGTTTCTCTCTGTTGCCCTGGCGGGATTGTAGTGGTGTAATCATAGCTCACTGCAGCCTCAAACTCCTGGGCTCAAGCAATCCTCCTACTTCAGCCTCCTGAGTGACTGGAATTACAGGCACACCCCACCACACCTGGCTAATATTTTTTAATTTTTTTTTTTTAGACATGGGGTCTCACTATGTTGCCCAGGGCTGGTCTCAAACTCCTGGCCTCAATCATTCTTCCCACCTTGGCCTTCCAAAGTGGTAGGATTACAGCTGTGAGCCCCCCTGACTGGCCCAGAAGACCTCTCTTGATGTAAGGTGGAGGATGCTCTGGAGAGGGATCAGAGTTCAAGACTTGGACTGACCTTTGTAGTCACATCATTGGTTAGAAAGCCTTTTGAAAGCAGGAATTGGGTCTTATTCATCTCCGTATCCACAGAGCTGGGCACCCAGTAGGTGCTGAGTAAATACTGAATGAATGCATGAATGATGAATAAATGAATGTGACTAGATGCCCTAATTCTCCAGAGGCCTCTGGCACCAACCCCACCACTCGGTCTCCAGTGTCCTAAGCTGTCCTGCAGAGATCCCCTGGCCACTGCCTATAGACCAGCATCTCCAGCAGCCAGACTGTGGGCTGCTGTGCCCTCGGAGGTGCCAGATACAGCTAATCCCAGCCCTGGGCGACAGCACCCGCTGCCATTGCTTCCTCCTGCCCAGACAGTGCCTGGCGCCTGCCCCAGGGTTGGGCCACAGCACATGGGCTGCCTGGTCAGAAGATGCCAGGGGCTAGCTGGGAAACTGAGGAAGCTGTGGCCCGACCAGGGTAAGGTTATCAGTGTCAAGAGGGGAAATGGGAGAGCCAGACTAACAGGGCCAGGGGGCTGCAGAGAATACGCACCCTTCCCAGGACTCTGCTCTGCCTTGAAGTAGCCTGCGGCTGGCATCAGCCTGCTGATTCCTCTCTCCTTCCTTTCTCCAGCACACATTGGCAAAGAAAAGCTCAGTCCCCATGTTGACGCCTCCTCCAGCCCTCACTGTCCCAGCCCCATGCAAGCCCAGGGCTCCCAAATCTCCCTCACTGGTGTTCACATGACTCAGTCATCTCGGGCACTGAGATGTTGCCTTGGTGCTGCCAACATTTAGTTCCGTGGTCATGTGAGATGGTGTGTGTGTGACAGCAAGTATGCGTGACCGTGTCTGTGTGATGCTATGTCTGGGGTGACTTCGCATGTGTGTGAGCATACGGGTGTGAATCAGTGTTTGTCTGATCACATCTGATGAATGTGTCTTGAGTTTGCATTCACACCTGACAGTGTCAGCCTATGTGACTCTGTGGGGGTGTCTGGATGTGTGATAGCGCCTGTACAAGGCTGCGGATGGAACCGTCTGAATGTGTCGATGGGTGTGTATACCTTTCATTACGTGGTGTCAGAGAGGTGGTGTTCCCCTGTGTATGAAGGAACCCCTCAGCCCACATCTGCGTGGCATGTGCACACGCATGCGTGCACACACACACACAGAAGTATTTCTGCATATTTGGACTTGGGCTCTGTGGTGAACGGTTCGGTAGGGGAAAATATGAAACTTCAGCCGCCGCCTTCCCTCAGCCTGCGGGGACTGGGGGCTGAGAGTGAGGTTGGAGGTTGGAACAGCGTGCTCCCTTACCCCCATACTCTGCCAGGAAGACTCTGGGAAGGGCTGGCTCCAGGGACCAGGAGAACTGGTTTCACTCCATCCAGTCCCAAGAGGCCAGGGCAGAGGAAAAAGGCCCACGTTCTGAAGACTAATTCACTTTACTCTGCCCCTGCCAACTCACTTCAATAGAGAGACAGACTGTAACGGATGAGGAAACTGAGGCCCGGAGAGGAGACACCCGCCACTGCCCAGGTCTCAGAGCAGAGCTGGGTCTTGAATTAGGGCCTCCTGAGTTTCAGTTCAGTGCATTTTCTCCTTCACAGGGTGGCCTTAGCTCTGGGAAGGCCAGGCCTGGGTCTCCTAGGACCCCCAGACACTGGATGGCAATGCTTAAGGACAAGGTGGGTCTGCTGACAACTGGCGACCCAAGGGGCCCATCTCCTCTCCTCTCATTCCCACTCTCCCAGCACCCCCCAGCCCCCCCCACCCCCCTCCACCCCCCGCCGCGACCCTCAGGCACAGCAATGACTCACACTGAAGGCCCTTCAGCTTGAAATGGGGACAATTTTCTAGTGACCACGAGGCAAGTAACCGTCCGGGAATGTATGGGTCAGTGTGTGTTAGGGTGTGGGGGGGTCTGTGGGCCCCAGCCTGCGGGAGGAGGGTGAAGAAAGGGGGAAATGTGAGAGGACTCTCCTCCCATCTCTCCCTTGCACTCACTCTCTCGGAAGGAATGTCCGGGCTCAGGATTCCCCCCCACCCGTTATCCCACAGCTCAGCCTGGACCCACTCCGGTCTCCTCCTCTTTTCCCCAAGCACAGACTGAACCAGCCTGGGCGGAGGGAGGGGGCAGAAGTTAGGGATGGGGGTGCAGGCGCCAAGGAGCCAGGGGCCTGAGGGAAGGGGGCGCTCTGAGGCTGCTTCTGGTCAGGGAGACCCTTCTCCTACACCGACCCCAGCAGGCAGCTGCGCCCCAGAGCTTTACCCGGTCTCTGCACTGACCTTAGGGAAGGAATTTAGGGAGGGGGAAAAACAAGGCCAGAGCCAGTCCCATTACTGCTCCGGGAGAGTCCCCTCGGCCACCACCAGAGAACCACCAAAGCGCCCCGCGGTAGGATGGCTCGAGATGGAGCTGCAAGGGGATTTAAGGCCCGGCCGCCCTTTGAGTCGGGGACGTAGGAGAGACCCTCGGTCTCCAGTTCCCCTAAGGAGGTGGGGGCGGGGCCATGCTACTGATGAGGGATTTAGGACACCGTGAGACCGCCAGGCCACTTCTGCCTCGGCCCCAGACGCAGAAAGGGCCTCATGCAGGCCCGAGCCAGTGCACCCTGCGCTTCCCTCGGCCGCGGGCCGTCGGCGCAGGCAGGGACCCTCCTCCGCGCGAGCCCTTCACTCCTCCCGTGCCCTCCACGCCGCCGCGGGCGGCTGCTCGCAGCCTCCCCCCATTGGCCAGGAGCTCTGCGGCTCCCACCAATGAGCGGGCCGGATTCCGGCGAGGGGCGGCCCCGGGCGCTCCCGAGTTAACCCTTTGTGGGCCGCTCCAGGACGGCGGCGCCCGGATCCTTCTCTTAAAAAAAGGGCGGGCGACTGAGGCCGGGCTCCGGGAGTGGGTGCAGCCGAAAGGAGGGGTACGCGGGTCTGCGAGCCGGAGAGCTCGGGAACCTCCTCCAAGAGAGGGAAGCCGGCGCCGGCTGCGCGTGGCAGCCGAGAAGGAGCTTATATTGGCATGACTATAGGAAAAAGTCTTTAACGAGGAGGGAAACAAATCATAATATTTCCTTCTCTGGCTTCCCACCCCAGTTGCCTGGGAAGGCACCCCCGTAGGACGCTCACCCCCTGCAGAACCCTGTCGCCTCGGAGCGTTGACACATGGCTCCCCTGCCGTTCGTGGACTCCTGGCCACCCACCCCTTCCTCCTGCTCCCCGTTTTCCATCCGACAAGCGAAACTCGAACTTCTGTGTGTGAAGTGGAGGGCGGGCTGGGTGTGGTTGCGGGTAGCGGGGACAAGGGGCCGTGCTGGAGCGGAGGAGGTCTGAGGTCTCCAGAATGGGCTTTCCAGGGATGGGGCCAGGTGGATGCGGTGGAAGGAGTGAGAGGACCCGAAGGTCCCGCTCACCCCAGGGCAGCCCTGGACGCACCAGCTCACTGTGCGGCCCGGGACATCCCCAGCCTTCTCGCTGTGCGGTCCTGAGTAGCTGCGTTTCCCTCTCTGGACCCGAGTTTTCTCTACTGAGAAATAGGCGGGGGCGGGGAGAGGCGGTGGACCGTGAGCTTTCTCTGGTCTCTTCTGCCTCTAACTTGACTATAGAAACCAACCCTGACTGAGCCGCCATGAGAGGCCAGGCATCAGACGGAACTAGGGCCCCAGAGCTCTCTAGGGGAGTCCCTGATGGCAGTGCTCCTAGGAGGGTGAGGTGGGCCTGGGAGTGACGGGACGCGCCCACCGTCCACCCAGCACCTGAAGAAGCCCTGTGCAAACAGGACCCGGGCGTCGGAGTGTCTTCCACCCCCACCCCTCCTGCCCCTTGGCCGCCCTCCCCTTCCACTTGGCTCCCGCCGCTCTGGAAGCTCCATCCTGCTGGGTTTTGGCTGTCGTTTCTAGCAGGTGGGGTAGGGGCTGCTCACACAATGGGGCCAACTGAGCTCTCTCTAAGCAGTTTCCTGGGGCCACCTTAAAAGGGTCTCTGGGAAGAACCTGGGTCATCTGCCTGAGCCAAGACCTTCGGGGAACCCAGCCCAGATCCGAGGAAGCATCTCTCCTCTCCCAGGCCCCAGGAAGGGGCTTGGCAAACCCTTATCGTCCGAGAAGCAGCTGCTGGAGAAATACCTTAGCGGCTGACTCACCGGCTCCCTCTGCTCGCAGCCCCCTCCCACTGGGCCCGACGCCAGGCCTTTGAGAGACCCTAAGGGAGACAACTGGTAGAAGCGCCCCCAGCCGGCAGGCCCGGGCTCTGCGGAGGGTGTGGCTAGCGCAGCCCTGGCTGGGGCTGGCTGGGTGGTTGGGGGGTGGTTGTACTCTGTAAATGGCCTCTGGGATCACAGTGATTCTTAGAAACTCATTCAGCTCTGACCTCCTGGTACTGCCTCACTCCAGGTATTGATGGACAATAGATATACTGATGGCATTGCCATCTGAGTTACAAGCCCTGTCCCTCCATCAGTATCATGAGCCAGGTGCTGGAAGCCAGCAGGTGAACAGGGCGCAGATCCTGCCTCGGAGTTTACAGTAGGGTGATCAGGCAATTACCTGACCAGGGAGGCTCTGCTGCATTGTGTAAGGATGGGGCAGTGAGGGATAGTGGGCACCTCCCTGTTATATTTGTTCCCTGGGCCTCAGTTTCCCTCTCTGTCAAATGCTGATATACAGCTTCCTTGTCTCATTGGGTAATTGTGAAGATTAAATGAAATGATGCATAGGAAAGCACTTTGGAAGGTTAAAAGCACAACAGATGGCTCATGCCTGTAATCCCAGCACTTTGGGAGGTTGAGGTGGGCAGATCACAAGGTAAGGAGTTCAAGACCAGCCTGACCAACATGGTGAAACCCCATCTCTACTAAAAATACAAAAATTAGCCAGGTGTGGTGGCGCATGCCTGTAATCTCAACTACTCAGGTGGCTGAGGCAGGAGAATCGCTTGAACTTGGGAGGTGGAGGTTGTGGTGAGCTGAGATCGTGCCATTGCACTCCAGCCTGGGTAACAAGAGTGAAACTCCGTCTCAAAAAAGCACAACGGAAATGGATGATGACTGATTGCTGGCGAACTGGGAAGAGAATAAGTGCCCCTGCCAATGGGGCTTCTGAGCTCATTTTGTCCTGGATTCTCTCA
>CAUYLG010034415.1:0-88878 GCA_963573385.1 Cacajao melanocephalus | reverse complement strand
AACCCAATGCAAAGAAACTAAGAACCTTGAAAAAAGATTTGACGAAATGCTAACAAGAATGGACAACTTAGAGAGGAATATAAGTGAATTGATGGAGCTGAAAAACACAACACGAGAACTTCGTGAAGCATGCACAAGTTTCAATAGCCGAATTGACCAAGCAGAAGAAAGGATATCAGAGGTCGAAGATCAACTGAATGAAATAAAATGAGGAGGCAAGATTAGAGAAAAAAGGGTAACAAGGAATGAACAAAGTCTCCAAGAAATATGGGACTATGTGAAAAGACTTAATCTACGTTTGATAGGTGTACCTGAATGTGATAAGAGAATGAATCCAAGCTGGAAAATACTCCTCAGGATATCATCCAGGAAAACTTCCCCAGTCTAGCAAGGCAGGCAATATTCAAGTCCAGGAAATACAGAGAACACCACAAAGATATTCCTCAAGAAGAGCAACCCCAAGGCACATAATCGTCAGATTCACCAGGGTTGAAATGAAGGAGAAAATGCTAAGGGGAGCCAGAGAGAAAGGTTGGGTTACCCACAAAGGGAAGCCCATCAGACTCACGGCAGATCTCTCAGCAGAAACTCTACAAGCCAGAAGAGAGTGGGCGCCAATATTCAATATCCTTAAAGAAAAGAACTTTCAACCCAGAATTTCATATCCAGCCAAACTAAGCTTCATAAATGAAGGAAAAATAAAATCCTTTGCAAACAAACAACTACTCAGAGATTTCATCACCACCAGGCCTGCTTTACATAAATAAATTTTGACAAATGAAAAAAGTCATTAACTGCCTTAAAATCCTTCAGAACTGCTATAAAATATATTATCCATGGAATTTTAATTAATTTCAAAACTAACGTTTCTGTTAATTACCCTTGAGCAACACATAAATGTTACAAGACTATTGCTGGTAAAGAGATGACTGGTTGCTTTTGGAATAAAAAGAAATGGAATGGAATGGACTGACTTTTCTTTTCCTTTTCTTTTCTTAAAGACAGTTATTAAGATATTTAATCTACATTCAATTTTACTTAAAAATAAAAACAGAACTCTTAAATAATTTACTCACTTCATTGTGGAAATTTTACTTTCATAAATTTTTTAAAGGATAATTAAGAACTTGCATAAAGAGTTACTTACAAAAGTGTTCTTAAATCCCTCATTATAACAAAATAACTAAAGCACTATTCAATGGAAAAATATATATACCTAATATATCTGTTCATATACCTCATATATCTTTTCCTGTATATATAGATATACACAATTCATAATAATTAAAACTGGGTCTAGTAATATATACAATGATGCCAACCACAGTCTAGAACCTATGGTGGTAGATTTCTTTTATTTTTACTTGCCTGAATATTCAGAATTTTATAATTTTCCATAGCAAGTCTTCACTGTTTGTAGAGTGAGAAAAATTTCTACCAAATTCAAAAAAAAAAAACACCACTCAACCCTGAGGTTTTGTAACTTTTAAGCATTAAGAATATACTTATTAAAAATCTCTCCCCATTTTATGAGCCTCATGAAATGCAAAGTTAATCTGCATATCCATAAATTTGTTTCCTGACTCTTATCGCCGTGCTTCTCCACCCCTCCTCAATATGCATCCCAAAGACTTTGTGTAAGTATCCTTGGGAAAGTCATTCTTTTCTCTGAATCTCAGTTTTTCTTCTCTATATAATGAAGGCATTAGAGTGGGTTCTCTTCGAACTTTAACATTTAGTATTTTATGATACTCAATGACATTCTAGGAAGTCTTCAGAATATAGTCCCTACAGCCTTGATTAGTTCAACATATAGCTCTATTCCCACATAGGTGAATTTAGTTTATTTTTTATTGATCAAAAAAAAGCCTATTCACTGGACATTGATTTACTCTCCTAGTCTACCCTAAATTTCTTGCAGTGTAGCCCTTCTAATGAACATATATTTTGTTTTGTTTTTCCTCAACATCTCTCCTTTAGTCCATGTGATTTTCATGAAATTGTGAATGTAGGGTGATCATTTGATGTGAAAGCATCAAGGACAAAGAAGACAGTGCTTCTGGCTACAGTTCTGCTGGCTGCATAAAAAAAAAAAACCATGGAAAAATGTTCAAAGTCACTATTCATCAGAGCAATGCTATTATTGAAATGTTAAAAACAACAGATGTTCACATGGATGAAGAGAAAAACAAATGCTTACACATGGTTGGTAGGAATGTAAATTAGTTTCACTTCTATGAAAAACAATATGGAGACTTCTCAAAAAACTAAAAGTAGAGTTTGATCCAGCAATCCCACTGGTGAGTATTTACCCTAAAGAAAATAAATTACGTTTAAAAAGATAACTGTATTCGTATGTTCATAGCAACACTAATCACAGTAGCAGTCATTGAACCAACCTAAATATCCATCAAGGGCTGACTGGAAAAAGAAAATGTGGTATATATACACAATGAAATACTATGCAACCAAAACAAAATGAAATCATGTCCTTTGTGGCAAAATGGATGGAGCTGGAGACCATTGTCTTAAGTGAATTAATTCAAAAACCGAAAACCAAATACTGCATGTTCTCACTTATTAAGTGGGAGCTAAACAATGGGCACAAAATGATATAAATATAAAAATAATAGACAATGGTCACTCCAAAAGAAGGGAAGATAAGGGGGGACAATGGTTTAAAAATTACCTAATGGATACAATGTTAACTGTTTGGGTAATGGGTGTTCTAGAAGACCAGTCCCCACTATAATGCAATACACACATATAGTGAACATGTGTATTTACCCACCTATGAATCTAAATTAAATAAAATTAAATTTTTGAAAAAGATCCCATTTTGAAAAGCAGAAAACATGACTGACATATAGAAGACATCAAAATTGAAAGAACAGAGGAAGGAAAATAAATACGCTGATGACATTTGTTCAGCCTTTGGATTAAAATGGCATTACATCAATCTTACATCCTGGATGTCCCAGATATATAACACAATATCTTTCCCTTTCTTAATTAAGTTTTACTGGGCTTCTGGATCCTGTAGTCAAAATAATTCTGGTAATTAAAGACTGACAATTTTCTATTTATTTGTGTTTTGGTTTGTTTTTGTTTTGTTTTTTTTTTGAGACAGATTTTCTCTCTGTTGCCCAGGCATTCTAGGAAGTCTTCAGAATATAGTCCTTATAGCCTTGATTAGTTCAATATATAGCTTTATTCCTATATAGGTGAATACCTGTAGAGGTGCAATGGTATGATCTCAGCTCACTGCAACTTCTGCCTCCCAGGTTCAAGCAATTCTCCTGCGTCAGCCTCCTGGGTAGCTGGGATTACAGGTGCACACCACCACACCTGGCTAATTTTTGGATTTTTAGTAGCAATGGGGTTTCACCATGTTGGTCAGGCTGGTCTCAAACCCCTGACCTCATGATCCACTCACCCTCCAAAGTGCTGGGATTACAGGACTGAGCCACCACACCTGGTTTGGTTTAAACTTTTCCCCAATGCCTACTATAAATTCTGTATTTTATGGCATACTCTCTATTGATCGAAATACATGAGAAAATTTCAACCATTTAATTTGCACCTCCTAGGCAACAGGTAATTTTTTTGGTCCCATAATATTCAAAATTTTAGCTAACTGTTAGAAGCAAAAAATATCTCAGTCTGTAATACAAAACCTACATTTCTGTATTGGTGTCAACAGTTAGCAGAAAGTCTGCCTCACGGTAAATTGACATCAAGACACAGAAGAAGAAAAAGTATTTGATTTATTCTATAAAATCACTGTAGGACCACAACTGAACATGTCTTCTGCATCACATCAAATCATCTTTGCCTCACCTCTTAGTTCAGTCACTGTTGGCAGCCACTGGCCCTTACCTCTTGTGTTAGTTTGTTTTCACACTGCTATGAAGATACTACCTGAGACTGGGTAATTTATAAACTAAAAAGGTTTGTTTGACTCACAGTTCTCCATTATTGGGGAGGGCTCAGGAAACTTACAATCATGGTGGAAGATGAAGGGGAAGCAGGCACCTTCTTCACAAGAGGCCAGGAAAGAGAGAGCATGCAGAAGAAACTGCCATATTTGAAATATCAGATCTTGTGAGAACTCCCTCATTAACATGAGAACAGCATGGAGGAAACTGCCCCAGTGATTTAATCACCTACTGCCAGGTCCCTCCATCAAAACATAGGGATTATAGGCATTAAAATTAGAAATAATATTTGAGTAGGGACACAGAGCCAAACCATATCATTGCATCCCTGGCCCCTCCCAAATCTCATGTCTCATGTTTTGAAATACAATCCTGCCTTCCCAACAAACCCCAAAGGTCTTAGCTCATTCCAGCATTAACCCAAAAGTCCAGGTTCAAAGTCTCATCCAAGACAAGGCAAGTCCCTTCCACACATGAGCCTGTAAAATAAAAAGCAAGTTAGTTATTATACTTTCAAGATATGATGGGGATACAGACATTAGGTATATGCTTCCATTGCAAGTGGCAGAAATTGGCTGAAACAAAGGGGCTACACGCCCCATGCAAGTCCAAACCCCAACAGGGCATTCACTGAATCTCATAGTTCCAGAATAATCTCCTTTGACTCCATGTCTCACATTTAAGGCATGCTGATACAAGGGGTGGGCTCCCAAAGTCTTGGGCAGCTCCACCTCTGTGGCTCTGCTGGGTCCAGCCCCTGTGGCTGCTTTCATGGGCTGGCATTCAGTGCCTGTGAATGCCAGGCATTCATGGTGCAAGCTATTGCACCATGGTGCAAGCTGTTGATAGATCTACCAATCAACAGGTGCATGATGCAAGCTATTGATAGATCTACCAATCTGGAGTCTAGAGGACACTGGCCTTCTCACAGTTCCACTAGGCAGTGGCCCAGTGGGAACTCTGTTCGGAGCTCCAACTCCACATCCCCCTCTCATTGCCCTAGCAGAAGTTCTCCATGAGAACTCTGCCCCTGCAGCAGACTTCTGCACTTCTGCCTGGACATCTAAGCATTTTCATACATCCTCTGAAATCTACCCAGAGGTTCCCAAAACTCAACTCTTGTCTTCTGCACATCCACAGGTCCAACACCACAGGAAAACCACCAAGACATGGAGCTTGCACCCTCTGAAGCAACACCCTGAGCTGTACATTGGCTACTTTTAGCCATAGCTAAAGTTGGAATGGCTGGGACACAGGGTGCCATGTCCTGAGACTGCACAGAGAAACAGGGCCCTGGGCCTGGCCCACAAAATCAGTTTTCCGCCCTAGGCCTCTGGGACTGTTAAGGGAGGAGCTGCCATGAAGATCTCTAAAATGCCCTGGAGATATTTTCCCCATTGCTTTGGCTATTAACAATTGGCTTTTCATTATTTATGCAAATTTCTGCAGCCGCCTTGAATTTGTCCCCAGAAAAATTTTTTTATTTTCTACTACATGACCAGATTGTAAATTTTTCAAACTTTTGTGCTCTGCTTCCCTTGTAAATATAAATTCCAATTTCAGACCATCTCTTTGTTAACCCATATGACTAAATGCTTTCATAATCAGCCTGGTAACCTCTTGAAATTCATGCTTAGAAATTTCTTCCGCTAGAAACCCTAAATTCTCTCTCAAGTTCAAACTTCCTCAGAACTCTAGGGCAGGGACAAAATGCCATCAGTCTCTTTGCTAAAACATAGTACAAGTGACCTTTGTTCCAGTTCCCAATAAGTTTATCATCTC
The DNA here is from genome assembly GCA_963573385.1 of Cacajao melanocephalus. Taxonomy (NCBI): domain Eukaryota; kingdom Metazoa; phylum Chordata; class Mammalia; order Primates; family Pitheciidae; genus Cacajao; species Cacajao melanocephalus. The sequence goes on along the minus strand of CAUYLG010034415.1, from coordinate 83,158 downwards.
CCTCTGAGACCTCCTCACTTTGAACTCATTGTTCATATCACTATCAGCATTTTGGTCAAAACCATTTAACAAGTCTCTAGAAAGTTCCAGACTTTCCCAATCTTCCTGTCTTCTGGAACAGCCCTCCAAACTGTTCCAACCTCTACCGTCACTCAGTTTCAATATCAATTCCACATTTTCAGGTCATCTTCACAGTACTGCCCCACTCCCAGTACCAATTCTCTATATTAGTTCATTTTCACACTGTTATAAAGATACTAGCTGAAACTGGGCAATTTATAAACAAAAGAAGTTTAATTGACTCACAGTTCCACGTGGCTCATGAGGCTTCAGGAAACTTATGATCATGGCAGAATGTGAAGGAGAGGCAGATACCTTCTTCATAAGGTGACAGGAAAGGGAGAGAGCACAGGAAAACACTGCCACTTTAAAAACCATCAGATCCCATGAGAAGTCCCTCACTATTTGGTATAGCCATCCAAATATCACCAGGAAGTGATCAGTCAGCAAGCCATTTGACCATTTTTACAAATTGTTGATGGATTTTTCTTTTCCTGAATTCACTGCCTAACAAGATTCTCTGAAAGCAATCTGTAACCTAATGGCTCAATTCAGCCTCCACTACCTTAATTTTACTTTAATTACTTTTATTGTAATTAAAATATTTACTGTCATATTAACTTTGGAGGCCAAAAAAGTTCGTCTTTGAGAAGTTATTATATACAGACTCTTTGTTACATGAGAAACACATAAGAGACTAATCTTTCTGCAAAATTCTGATATGGTCTTGCTCTGTGTACCCACCCAAATCTCATCATGATTTGTAATCCCAACATGTTAAGGGAGGGATATGGTGGGAGGTGATTGGATCGTGCGGGTGGTTTCCCCCATGCTGTTCCTGTGATGGTAAGTGAGTCCTCACAAGATCTGGTGCAGTTCCCCCTTCCCTCTCCTGCCACCACATAAGATGTGCCTTCCCTCCCCTTCACCTCCTGTCATGATTGTAATTTTCCTGAGGCCTCCCCAGCCATGTGGAACTGTGAGTCAGTTAAATCTCTTTTTTTGTTTTTATAAACTACCCAGTCTCAGATAGTTGTTTATAGCAGTGTGAAAATTGATAAATACAGAAAAATAGCATACAGGGCACTGCTATGAAGATACCTAAAAATGTAGCAGTGACTTTGGAACTAGGTAACAGTAGAAGTTGGAACAGTTTGGAGGGCTGTTCCAGAAAACAGGAAGATTGGGAAAGTCTGGAACTTTCTAGAGACTTCTTAAATGGTTTTGACCATCAGTTTGGAGGGCTCAAAAGACAGGAAGATGCGGGAAAGTTTAGAACTTCCTAAAAATTTGTTAAATGGTTTTGACAAAAATGCTGAGAGTGATTTAGACAATGAAGTCCAGGCTGAGGAGGTCTCAGATGAAAATGAGGAACTTATTGGGAACTAGGGTAACGGTCACTCTTACTATGCTTTAGCAAAAAGATTGGTGGCATTTTGCCATGATTTTAAGATCTGTGTAACTTTGAGCTTGAGAGCGATGACTTAGGGTAACTAGTGGAAGAAATTTCTAGGCAGCAATGCATTCAAGATGTGCCCAGGATGCTCTTTACCGCAGACAGTCACATGTGTTCACAAAGAGAAGGTCTGAAATTGAAACTTATGTTTAAAAGTGAAGCAGAGCATAAAAGGATGGAAATTTTGCAGTTTGACCATTCAGTAGAAAAGAAAAGAAAAAAAAAACATTTTCTGGAAACAAATTCAAGCTGGCTTCAGAAATTAGCAAAAGTAATGAAAAGCCAAATGTTAAATGTTAATAGGCAAGACAATGGGGAAAATGCCTTCAGGGTATTCCAGAGACCTTCATGGCAGCCCCTCCCATAACAAGAATAGAGGCCTAGGAGGAAAAAATGGTTTTGTGGGGCAGACCCAGGGCCTTATTGTTCTGTGCAGTCTCAGGACATGGAAACTTGTGTCCTAGCTACTCCGATTTCAGCTGTGACGAAAAGGGGTCAAAGTACAGCTCAGGTTTTTGCTTCAGAGTGTGCAATCCCCAAGCCTCGCTGGCTTCTATGTGGTGTTGGGTTGCCTGTGGGTGCACAGAAAGCAAGAGCTGAGTTTTGGGAGCCTCCACCTAGATTTCAAAGGATGTATGAGAATGATTGGATGTCTAGGTAGAAGTCCACTGCAGGGGCAGAGTTCTCATAGGGAATCTCAGCTAGGGCAATGCAGAGGGTTATATGGAGTTGGAGCCCCAAACAGAGTTACCACTTGGGCACTGACTACTGGAGCTGTGAGAAGAAGGCAAGCATCCACAGACTCCAGAATGGTAGATCCACCAACAGCTTATACCGTGTACCTGGAAAAGCCACAGGCACTCAATGCTAACCCATGAAAGCAGCCGCAGTGGCTTGACCTGGCAGAGCCACAGAAGTGGAGCTCCTGAAGGCTTTGGGAGCCCACCGCTTGCATCAGCATGCCCTGGATGTGAGACACAGAGTCAAAGGAGATTCTTTTGAAGCTATAAGATTCAGTGACTATCCTGCTGGATTTTGAACTTGCTTGGGGCCTATAGCCCCTTCGTTATGCCCAATTTCTGCCATTTGGAATGGAAGCATTTACCCAATTCCCATACCACCATCTTATCTTAGAAGTAACTAACTTGCTTTTTACTTTGCAGGATCATAGGTAGAAGGTATTTTGTCTCATATGAGTCCATGGACTTGGATTTTTGGGTTAATACTGGAATGAGTTAAAACTTTGAGTAACTGTTGGGAAGGCATGATTGTGTTTTGAAATGTGAGAAGGACAGGAGACTTTGGAGGGACTCTGGGCAGAATTATATGATTTGGCTCTATATCCCCACCCAAATCTCATCTTAAATTGTAATTCTCACATGTCAAGGATGGACCTGGTGGGAAGTGATTGGATCATGGGTATAGCTTCCCTCATGCTAGTCTTGTGATGGTTAAAGTGTGTGGCAGTCCCCTCACTCCTGCTTCCATGCTAGATGTGTCTTGCTTCCCCTTCTCCTTCTGCATTGATTGTAAGTTTCCTGAGGACTTCCAAGCCATGCAGAAATGTGAGTCAATTAAACCTCTTTTGTCAATAAATTATCCAGTCTCAGGTGGTTCTTCATAGTAGTGTGAAACGAACTAATACAGATCCTGACAAATGAAAACAAAAATAGCACCTCCAGTGCAGTACAACTTGACCCATCAGTGGAGACAACACTTTCTCTTTAGTTACCAGAGTATTTTTCTTTCTCTAATATTGTTGCCTTAAAAACTCACATATTCATCTTTTTTCTGGCTGTAAAATTATTATAAATATGCATCTTGAATTTTTGCTAGATACTTTTAGGCTTTTTAAAATTTACTTGCTCATACTCTTAAGTGTTAGCATAAGATTTTATATAACTATTCTCAGTAAACCTCCACCTCTACTAGGAATATCATTCTATTTGAAAGTTATGAGAAAATATTATTGTTTGAAGCATGGTCAATTTATGTAGTCTTTATGACATAATTTTTTTTCAAAGTTCAATAGAGCCTCCTTTCTTAACTTTTGTAGGTTCCAACTGTAGAGGTGTCATTCACCTGAATGAAAGGGTAATATAGAATGTAGTAACCTGTCATCCCAGGAGATCTTACTTTACACCAGGCTGTGCTAATCTTTGAACCATGCTGTGAATATATGGAATTTATTAATTCAATTTAAAATATGCATTAACTATCTACCCTATTATATAATAGACTTTTTAAGGAATTAAGTAGCATAAAAAAAGAAGTAAAAAAGATATTTCCTTTCCTTCAAAGGTTAACTTATAAACAAATCTATAATTACTTAAAATAAATAAAATGTAACATAAATAAATATAATGTGTTAAGTTTTATGAAGAGTAGATAGAGAGTATATTAGGGCTTTAAAAAGGAGACATCAGGAAAATACTCCCAGAAAAAAATATTATTTGAGCAGGCCTAGAGGATGAAATTAAGTTAACTAGGAGAACCAAGGAAAGATAGAAGAAGAGAAAGCATTTCAAAAATATGGACAAAGTTTTGTGTTTGGAGTAGACATGGAAAGTAGACATGGCTGAAGGAAGGTCAGTGTAAATGAATTAAAGCAAGTGAAGAAAAGCCCTCAACATGTGAGGTCCTGTAGACACCATAACTAAAAAAGTGTTGATCTTTATTCTGAGAACAGAGAAAAGTGATGAAAGATTTTTAAGCAAGAATGTGTTTTTGGTGGGAAGACTTGGGGTTTTGGTAGAAGTTGATAAGATATTTTGTTGGTCAGACTTTACCTTCATTTTACCAGGACTTATCAAGAATCTGAATTCCATATAATTGCAAGGGTAAATATTTTTTCTATTTTACTAGGTGCACTGAATAACTCTTATCAAAGCACTCATATGCACATAGATATCTAGATTTACATGTATTTATACACGACATTTTATGCATAAATAATCTTACCTTTCACCTTTTTTTTTTTAAGACATTGTTTTACTCTTATTGCCCAGGCTGGAGTGCAGCAGAGCGATCTTGGCTCACTGTAACCTCCAGTTCCTGGGTTCAGGCAATTCTCCTGCCTTAGCCTAAAAGTAGCTGGGATTACAGACATGAACCACCACATTCAGCTAATTTTTTATATTTGTAGCAGAGACGGGGTTTCACCATGTCAGTCAGGCTGGTCTCAAACTCCTGATCTCAGGCTGGTCTCAAACCCGCCTCAGCCTCCCAAAGCCTTTCGCCTTCTAATTCACTTTTTATTATGACAGTATTGTATTCTCTTAAAATTTTCAAAATTTTTACAGCAATATTACCTACTTCACAGTCTTAGTTTTATAAACAAATGAAATAAAGCATCTATTATTTAAGGCCTAAAATTAAAGCCCAATATTAAGTGATGCCCTGACACCTGGGGGAAACCAGGGAACCTCATCTGGCCTAATTGCAAGTGTCCTTCTCCACCCTGCTTCTGCTTATAAGGTTCCCCAGCCACACAGCCTTCCCTATCAAAGAGACCAGGAACAGTTCCTGCTCATCCCTGAGTGGCAGGTTACAGTTTGTTGCCAGCCCCTGGAATTTTCAAAACAAGCCAATCCCATCCTCACACAGGAACTGGAGGTAACTTCAGCTTCTTGGTACTGCAAAGCCTGCTTCCCACAACCCCTGGTTGTTCCCTGTCTTCCTGAGTGTAGCTCTTGTATAGCCCTGCATGGCACAATGTCCACCTCCCTCTGGCTGTGAATATATGTAACTAATAAACCACTGCTGCCAAGTTCATCCATTTAATGTCAGATGCCATTTGTTCAGCCATCTTCATAATCCTAGGGCAGAATTCCTTCATCACAAATGATGTGTGCAATGGCTTGAATGTGTCCTCCAAAAGTTTGCGTGTTGGAAAGCTAAACCCCAAATTCAAATGTAGATTAGAGTTGGGACCTTTGGCAGATAATTAGTATTAAATAAGGTTACCTGGGTCAGTAAGGGCAGGGCACCCATGATGGGACTGGTAACTTTGTAAGAAGAGAAAGAGAGATCTGAGCTGACATGCATACGCCTTCTTACCATTTGATGCCCTCCCGCAAGTTGTAATGCAGCAAGAAGGCCCTCACCAGATGCCTGCATTATGCTCTTGGGCTCCTCAGCCTTCAAAACTGTGAGTTAAATAAATGCCTTTTAAAATAAATTATGCAGTCTGTAGTATTTTGTTGTAGCAACACAGAATGAACGAAGACAACCTGAAGATGATTAAAATAGTTAGCGGGGGAAAAACCAGCCTGTGCCTGTGAAAGTATTTGAAAGACATTAAGTGATTTACAAATATAAATCCAACCTCTAAATTAAGCTAGGTCTCCCTTTTCCTGCTCTTAGAGTACTCTGTGCTGTTTTATAGATGAGAAAACTGGGGCTAAAGAAATAAAGTTGTTTTTCTGAGTTTATACAATTACTGAATGCTAAAACTGAAATTTCAAGGCTTTACTTGTCTAAATCCAAAGATCATACTATTCCTATTATGGCATATTGCAGTCATTTCTCCCACTTCAAATGTGACTAACAAGCAATGGTAAAATATATATATATTTTTTTAAATATATTTTTATAATATTTTATATATATTTTAAATATATATATATATACACACTTTTTTAAAGAACATAAATAACAAAGATAAATTTTTCCTAAAATAATTTTCATGACTCCCACTACAATCACTCTTGATCACAGGCAAACATTTAATAAAAATGATCTGAGCGATCTCTCATAAACCCATCATTATTTTCCTTTGACACACAGGAATGGAAAAAAGCATTTATTATGTAAGGCCTAACATACACACACACACACACACACACACACATACACATACACATCAAAACACATTGCCAGCACCAGACCTCTATCACACATCTCTGCAAGTAGTGGCAGCACCTCTAAAACAAAGAGAAGATCTAGTTCTGGTCAATCGATACAATCAAAGAGAATGTGCAGTCACAATATTTTAACTGTAAAACAACAGAATATGTTACTACTGTTACAACATTTAAATTTTTAAATGACATCATTTATTTGGCGCCTTCTAACTTGGCCCAATATCACAGAGAGATATTTGAAGGAGCACAGTACATTCTAGTTCCTCAAAAAAAATTAATAAATGATCAGAATTTGTTACTTATTTATTGACACTTGTGTGGGCTCTGAAATGTGCACAATAAACACAGATGGAGTATCTAGAGCACATTGCTGTACAAACACCTTAGAGGAACAAAAAAGTGGTAAGTGGTATACTTCAACCTGTTACAAAGATGATGATTTCACAAAATTAACTTTTTTTTCTTGATATGGAGTCTTGCTCTGTCACCCAGGCTGGAGTGATCTCGGCTCACTGCAACCTCTACTTTCCAGATTCAAGCAATTCTCCTGCCTCAGTTTCCCAAGTAGCTAGGACTAAAAGTGTGCGCCACCATGCTGAGCAAATTTTTATATTTTTAGAGACAGGGTTGCACCATGTTGGCCAGGCTGGTCTTGAACTCCTGACCTCTAGTGATCCGCCCACCTTGACCTCCCAAAGTGCTCAACCTCACAGGCATTAGCCACCACACTCAGCCAACAAAATTAACTTTTAATAATGATTTTAAAATATAGAAATTAATATATGTGCACTTTAGCTATTAGAATTTAAAAGCAAATCTGATGGTACTCTACGTCACCTTCTAAGTGCCATAAATCCTTTACCTGTTTAACATTACCAAATACTCATGTTATTAAGCATTTGCATCTTTCTTTGTATTGTTTATTTTTATATAAGCTAAATGTTTTTTAACATGAAGTTACTTACTTATGATGAGTCAGAAATAACATCGAAATTTTCAAAACCCAAATCACCAAACCAGAGAAGCCTTTTATTTTCTAAAGTCAGTTGAGCCTTTTGTCTATGAGGGGAAACACACACACACACATACACACACACACACACACACACACACACTCACACACAAACACACAGTTTAATATGTAACCTAGCTGTGCCCTATACATTTTATCATCCCAAATTCAATTCACTCTGCTCATGAAAATTTCAGGGAGGAAAAAGACAGCTGTGGGAAAGGAAATAGGTATTTGATTTTATTTAAGTCAACAAGTATTCATTGAGTATCTATTCTCTGCCAGAAATCTGTTACATCTTAAATTGTAAATCAAAAGCACACAGTTTCTCTCACAGAGTTGATAGTCTGGCAAGAAACACAGATTCTTACACTCTGTGGTTTTATCCTGTTTGTTTTGCTTATAGGGCTTACTTTTACTTGGAACTATGTATTTGTCTTTTTACAGTTTGACTCCTCCATCAGCAAATCTATCTTTTAGAAAAAAGGTTACTTTGTGTCTACTTCTTTCATCACTGTATATTCTTCCCCTAGTAGATATCCCACATGTCAGACCTGTACTGTCAAGGTTCCCATACCTCCCTCAGGTTCACTGATTTACTAGAAGTACTCACAGAATTCAGTAAAGCTGTTACTCTCATGGTTATGGCTTATTGCAGCAAAATGATACAGATTAATATCAACAAAGAAAAAAAGGCACATATGGAGAGTTCAAGAGAGAACTGGCACAAGTTTCCAGTTTTCCTCTCCACAGGGAGTCATACAGACAACACTTAAGTCTCCCAGCAATGATGTGTGACAACACATATCATGCATTGCTTACCAGAGAAGCACACCTGGGCCTTCTTAGCCAGGGTTTTTGTTTGGAGTCAATCACATAGGCATGGACTCCCATGTAACTGACCTTAGTTACTTGATCTTTAGTCTCTTTCAAAGTCAAACTGATACAGCATTGCCCAAGGCCCCACTGTAAGTCAGAGTGTTAGCATAAATTACCTGCCAGAGCCCAAGGCCCCAGGTATATGAAGAGATACTTTAATCGGGCAGTGTGTTTCAAAGGATGTTTCAATGTGATCTCTCAGAAGCCAGTCAAGGGGCAGTCCTTTCTTTGGAATGTGCAGTGTTGGAATCTCCCAAACGTGATGAATCAAGATTGTATTGCACATGGACATTTGCTGAATACTGAGTGAATGAAATGCGAGAAGTCTTAGAAAAGCAATGGACAGAGTGCTTTAACAGTATATAGTAAAAGGTTTAGCTTAATTTATAAAACCACAGAAAGTCTTTCTGAGGGTATAGGTTTGGACTGCAAACTGGAAGACAAATGGAAATTACCAAATTAAAAGATAGCGTATGTGAAGAGGGAGTAAAAACGGAGCTACCACTTGTAGAAATAGTGTACCAGACAAAGTAAATAAGCATCAGTGAAAAACCTGGAGATACACTTATCATTTTAAAAATACTTTTGAACCACCCATTCACTATAAAAACACACATTGATGTTTATAGAGAAGAGGAAACGCTGCATAAATTTCTTTCAGATACATCATTTATATTTTATACCAAGAGATAACAATCCCTTCCTTTGGCTACACAGTTTTCCTTGGCAGTTCATTCATACAAAAAAAAATTATTGAGACTTACTGTGTGCCAGACCTCAAACAGAGTATTGTCAATCTAGCAGTAAACCTCACTTTTTGCATTTAATGAGGCATTTAAAAAGAAATCATTGCATTTTACAAATTATGAGACTGTAAAAGAAAGAAGAAACTGTAAATCAGAATAACCTGTGGAATCAAACTTCTATCATTTCGATTGGGGTGGCAAGGACATCTTCCCGAAGGAGTAACACTCGCACTAAGATCTAAAAGACACAGAGGAGTTAGCCAGATAGATCACAAATGGAATGTGGATTAGGGATTTAGCAGCAGTCCTGGATAAGAGAGCTATGGCCCATGGGAAGACCCAGAATGTGACACAGAGACAAAAGGAAAGCCAGTATTTCTCAGATGTTGCGTATAGGAGGAAAACTGGTTCAAGACACTGGTGCAGTAGAAAATAAGGGCCAAATGATGGAAGTCTTTCTGGGCTATAATAAGAACATGCCTTTAATTCCAAATGTATGGTTAGAGTAGAGTTCTAGAACTACTCACTGTCTGTTTGGAAAAAGTCAGCTAAAGATTATTGCCAGCTGCGAGCCCCACTCCTGGCCTGGACCTGCTGTTGCTCATTCTCCAAAACAACACAACATGCACAAACATAATATACAACACAGACTTTGTACCCTTTAGAGAAAGAGAAGTCAAGCAATATTTACAGCCCACACTAGCTTTGGGACAGACAGAGCCCTGAGTTTGCACAATGATCATTCTTTGAGCCATATCCCTTGGGCAGATAGGGTTAGATCACCAACAATGCTAAATGCATAGCTTAATTTAAGATGAAGACTTCTCATGCTGCATTTTCTAACTCCCAGCCCTGCCTCCCTTGTGCAGAGTTACCCAAATTGGGCCCTGAAAAAAATATATATTTAATGGGGCCTCAATACCTATCTATGTCTTTGAGAAATATAAAAAATGTAAAAGAAATATTTCCTGTATTTAAGTGGCTTGGAACATAGTAGGCAAGATAAGATACAGACAGAAAATATCTCAAGTTCAGCCCCAGAATACAGCAAAAGTCACAGGATGAGACAGACATCTTTCAGAGGAGGCAAGAATGGAATGCGATCAGACGTTGCTTCTTGAAAAAAAAAGAGAGTCAACTCACATATGAAGCAGCCTCCACAAGGGTAAGAAATAGGTAAATGAGGATAATTAGCAGAAGCTCTTAGAAGATACAGACGGCAAGGTAGATGGATTGGTTGATTTTAGCCACTACTGGTGAAGGCAAACTCCTGCTTATCTCCTCATTTGCTAAGAATAGTTTAAAATTTCTCCTTTCTGCCATGGGAAACCATGCACAAAATACCCTTTGTCATTAAAGTAGTCTGAGCAATAGCTTTAAAGCAAAGCCAGCCAGGTAAACTAAAATTGTATCAAAAATCCTAAATCATATACTGCCAAAAACAATGGGAATGTCTTACATTAGCAAAGTGTTTCAACTATGATTTCAAGATGCCAAAGGATAAAAGATGCCTGAACCTCATTGCAAGAGGGAAAAAGGCTGACTGAAAGTTCTTTGAATGAAACAGTAACCAAGGGTGGTTGGTGATTGAAAGTCCAAATTGCCCACAAGGTAAGTCTCTCTGTGGTGCTATTTACATTGTGCTATTAAATTTTTCCTAAACAAAACCAGAGACAAGACTTGAATTCCTTGTACTCAAAATGCAAACCCTTTCAAAATGACACTGTGACAGGTTAAAATCCTTGTACTGTATTTGAAGAATTGAGAGGTCCTTAATACAGGTGGCAACACTGAAGAAACATTAAAAAATCAGTTCATCTCATTTTTATTTGCAGCAAGAGAATTTCTTTCCATCTCCCAGACATTTTGTTTCATATCTCCCTACATTCTCACCCCTCACTAAGTATCTAGTTTAAAAAACAGAGTAGAGGGACAGACATACATTTAATAAATATTTCTTGAGTACTTGCTAAGAGCAGGGAATTCTATAATGAGCTAACAAGGTCCTGCTCACATGGTACATGTATTTTTCACAGTTCTCACATTCTAGATCCTTCATTAAAGTTATTTTGTGAAAAAAACATTTATTACCCAAATAAAAGTTTGTTTGCCAACAGTGTTTCACCATAAAGCACATCAAGAACCTAAACTGCTTTCCCAAAACATGTGAGGCTTCTGAGTGCAGGAAGTACCTGTCCAATATGAAATAATGGGATCTTCAAAGAGGTAGAAGAGGACAAAAGAACTAGAAACTGAAGAAAAGGGAGAACAATCAAAGAAAGAAGGGAATTCTCTGGTGACTGCCCAAGTCAGATTCTGAATGAACAAATTACTGAATGGGAAAAATAAAGAATTAGTGTGTACCATATGTTGGGGAGTTAGTGGATTGTATCAACACCACCCCACATATTATAAAGATAATCACAGCATTTATATTTGAGGGACTTGTATTTTTCCTTCTTCCTGACCCTTTCTTGGAGGAATGTCCTTACTGGGGAAGAATAAAGGGGTGTTCATACTCAAAGAGAAATTATGTTGGCTATATAGATGCTCCAGCCTAAGGAATCTAAATCCCTCACAATTGATATTCAAGATCCTGATTCTTCAGAATAGAGGGTTGTCTCACAGAAAGAGCAAAGGAAGAAATGAGGTGAACTCTTCTGCTAAGCACAGAACCCTTCTACTAGTGCAGAACATTCTGTTCACTGTGAAGCAGGCATTGCTTAAGGCACTCACAGAGATTCAAACTCAGGCCTTGTCACAAAAGGCTGCCACCCCGAGGGGATGTGGCATACACCATTGGCCTAGTCCATGGGAGAGAGCCATAAGAGAGACACAAATTGTAAAAGGAGATGTTACGTCTGTTCTGCCCTGGAAGACAGAAGGCTTCATGTAAGCAGACTTACTTACTTCATGTAAGCTTCATGTAACCTGGTGTTATTTGAGGTGATAATGAAATATTCTAGCTTGAGCTTGGCTATAATGAATACATTTTAAACAATCCTGCTAACTCCATTTTGCCCACCCTGAGCTACGTAGGGCATTCTGTTCCAAAAGCTTGTGGTCTGAGACACCTGGCATCTTTGTAACCAATTTCCTGAGAAATAGGGCCCACTGGCCCTGTACATCCTGTATCTGCAACTGTGTAACTGTTACCCCACACTGCTACCCCACATCCTGAGTAAAAAAACAATTTTAAGTTGAACTTTTTGCTAGGCCCCCCTTCTCCCCTAACCTGCTCCTTCTGCTTCTGTAATAATCTGCTTACTGCGGCCCCCTGACCCTAAACTGGTGTAAAAATGTTGCCCGCCCTTTGTTCTGAGCCCAGAGGTTTGAGCTCCTGCTGACTCTCCGACGCCGGCCAAATAAAGATGGATTCTCAACAAACTCGGAGCGTGGCGCTTCTGTTTAAACTCGCTCGGGTATAACAATAATAACAGCACAAAGGTACACAAGTGGATGATCTCAGCCTAGGCTAAAGAGAGAGCCCTCCAGCCTCCCTAGGTTACATGATATTGTACCAGCCTTGCCAATGCACCACAATGTTTTGGTTTTGTTGTTCAAAGTAAGACCTGGAGTTCTTTGTCTCACCACCAAGAAAATTAAGGAATATGGCCACAAGGGTGAGGCTGGAGCAAAAGTTTAATAAGCAAAAGGAGAAAGCTCTCAGCAATGGAGAGGGGCCCCAAAATAGGGTTGCCATTCTAAAGTTGAATACTAGGGATTTTATAAACAGTCTGGTAGGGTGTGATATTTCATTTATATAAGATCTGAAGAACTGGTTAGGACTAGGTATTTCATTTGCATAAGGCATGAATTCCTGACAGCTCCTCCCTATCCTTTTAGTTTATATGTGGGCTCAGCCTAAGTTACTCCATGTTGTTTCATTTCCCTTACTGCATATGTGTAAGGGTGGGATTCTCCATTGCGGACCTGCTGGGTTCTGTGTTACTCCCCTTAGGTATGTTTCAAGCAAACCTCCCTTCTCCCATCCCATGCAAACACCCTTATCTATGTCCAGAAAAGAAAAGGAATGTGCTCACTGAAGCCTACCATGTATATGTGACCCTTCCTAGTTAACTTACACAGAAAGCATATGTATGGTAGATCGTGCCTCCTTATGTATGCTTGTGGCCTGATCTTCTAGGCTGGTCCTTTGTTAGAAAAAAAGGAATTCTACCAAGGACTTGTGCTAGCTATCCGCCTAATTTCTTTCTCTCTTTTTCCTCAATATCAGTAGAATTTTCTGGAAGTGAGGACTGAAGATATAACCGGGTTTCAATGTTTAGAAGAAAGTGTAAGAAAAACAAGCATCTTGAATGCTCAGAGGAGGAGCTGAAACTCACTGCAGCAGGAAACGTGAAATCACCCAATGTTTGTCATTAGAACAATGATGGAAAGATCAATAATTTCCCCAGAAAGGATAATTTACTATGTCTAAGCTCATTTATGGTAGGATAGGAAGACTTTAATTAGATAGCCTATGAAAAACATAACTTTATATGGGTTATCTGAGAAAGGGGAAGTTGACATTCATTGCTCAGTTACTTCCGTTAGGACTAAACTGGAACATGAAGAAGAAAAGCCCTACAGCAAGTCATTTGTGTTTAATAAGAATCTGATACTATTTATCTAGAATAAAACATTCTCCCAAATTAGATAATATAAAATATATTAGATCTTTAGCTCCACCATTATTAGATAAATCCAAATGGCATAAAGAATCCCTAATTCTAATCCCAGCAGGGCTATGAATGTCCCCCTCGAAACTATGTATAAAGCTCACTAAGAACAGTCTTTGCAGTAGGACAGCTCTATAGTAGTTTTGTTACTGTAGGCAAGCCACTTAATCTCCGACTGTCATGTATTTAGAAAGTCAGGTTAAATATCACCTTTGGATCCGGCATCAGGCAAGCACTGAAGAATAACGGGGAAACAGACAAAATCCTTGACTTCATAGTGCTTACATTATAGTGGGGATTTTTTTAAAGAGAGCGAACAAACAATGCCAGTTTTATAAAAAATGCAGATTTTACAAAATCTATGTTACGCATACTTTATACGTTGTTGTAAAGATGACATAAAATCATGTAGATAATCCCTTCATGTATATAGTTACATATGTTGTATATCTTAATTACCATTCATATTATTAGTGACAATGTGAGCATTAGAAAGGTATTTTTATAAAAGCCATATGGGAATATAAATTTTGTACAAGTCTAAAAAAGTCAAGGAAAAAATAATTTCAAAGCAAAAGGAATTATTGTTTCTAACAAGGATACCATAAGCATGATGGAAGTTACAATGCAAAAAAAAATGTATTTTGTTATTTTTAAATGATGCCTACATGGCAGACAATATATTCCTTTTACCTAAGAAAGTGCTTTTGCCATTTAATCACAAGATCAAGATCTAGTTTAATGGTACCTAGCTACTTTGAACAAAAGATAAGACCAGAGGTAGGTTCATTACATTTCATGGTGATTAGAACATTAAAAAAAAACTAAGGAGCAATTTACCCTCTGGACAAAAATTTAGGGGATAATAACAGTTCCATTAAATAATAAAGACATCCATGGGAATGGGGCCGCGTTAAAGAAAATACTGCAATTCACAAAGACTCCTTTTTTTGAAAGTTTGCAATGTAAAGAAGACAGTATCAAGGAAAATAAAGTGGGCAAATAAAAACAAAAAGAAGAAAACCTGCAAACTGTATAACAATCAAAAAGAAGGCTGGAAAGATTTAAAAATCAAAGCGATTACTAAATTGTGGCCTCCTCTAGTCCTCTAGGGCTTCTAATCAAGAACTAGAATTTCCTCCTATTCCCTGGTTTAGTCTATGCACAGTGGTCCTTCAGGAAATACCTGTTGGGTAAACTGAACTTTCTAGTGTTTGTAAAATCCACCATACCTGTTAATAATTCAACAGCATAAACTGAAAACATTGCTTAGTCATTCATTATGCAAAGGCCTCACATGATACACTGCAGTTTTATGAATAAGCCAAGGATTTCAACTTTAATTTCATCTGACATAACACTGGAATAAATTTGTGCTATTTCCCCATACTTTTTCCTGTTCCCTTCTAACCATTTTCCACTTTCAGCTCTTAAGAGGTGACCCACCACAGAACTCAGTCTGAGCCTCCACTGCAGTTTGCTATATTTCATCTTCAAATAGTATTTTAAACAATTTGGTTTGACTTTCTGATGTTGTTAGCATCACGTGTGGAGGGGGCACAGTGGTGCTGTCTGAAAGAGGAAGACTACTGAACAAATAGTCAGTTTGCTGAGGCATGGGCTCAATAGTGTTGTCCCTAAAGGAATTCAACATGTAATTAGTTGCTAGAAGTTTCCATAAAACTCAATATAATAGCTATTTTCTATATTTTATGTATTTTCTTTTTAGAGACATGGTCTCACTCTGTCACTCAGGCTGGAGTCATAGAAAAGTTCTTAACACGTATTCAATCAAAACATTTTCACACCAAATGCCCAGCAGAGTACCAGAAACATAATCCAAGCCACTATCAACATTAACTTGGACCATTGCAAGTCTTTTATATGATTTTCTCATTTCTGTTACTATGTATCTACTATTTATTTGCCACTGGATGGCCAGAACGATCATTGTAAAACATAAATCATAACACACTGCTCTGCTGTGTAAAATGTTCCAGTGCTTTAAACTGTATTTGGAATCAATCCATATTGTAAACTGTGATTTTTAAGGTCCTATAGAATCTGGCTCCTGCAGACTTCTCTAACTCTAAGATATACTAGGTACTTGGGTTTACTATACTCTAATTGCACTGTCCTTCTTTTTATTGGCTCTATTTCTATTGGATGCACCAAGTGCCTCTCTTCCTTAGACCCTTTGCATCTTTTTCCTTTCACAGAAATGACCCGCACTAAGATCTTTCTAATGAATGCCTTCTTATTCACTTCATTTATCTGCTGCTTTTTCAAAGAGAAGTTTCTTCAGCAACCAATCTAATAGAACTGCTATTTCCGGAGGCCATGGTCACATCTCCCTGACTTATTGTATTCATACATTTATCACTATCTACAATGATTGTCTTCAGGTATTTGCTCACCTGTTGATTAAACACGTATCTAATAAACCTTCTCCTAAGATTTTTAAGGCCTACTAATGCATGTTTAAATATTTAGAAGTTTAGAAATCAAGTGATAAAACTACTAAGTAAAATAGATTTTACCTTTCTACTTTGACAAAAATGGGTTGGTAATGAAAGGCCAAGTTCAAATGTAGAATTTTTGACTGCTTGGTGTTCTCTACCAGAATATAACAGCACGAGAGAAGGAAATCAACCCTCACCCATACCCCAACCCCTTTTTCCTCCCACCCTTGACATTGTCTCATATAGGAATGGGTCTCATGTTCATATGTGAGACACACCAGTGCATTTATCCATGTTCCATCTACAGTGTCCATCTCATACCCCAGGTAAACTATAATTCCCCTGGCCACTCCTCAGACATAGAAGGGAGTACAACAGTGGTATACTTTGTCTTGTGCAAATGGACCCAGGAAATAGGCCTGTGCACTCCCTAAAAGTATGGGCTTGAAGTTGTTTGGACAGGGAATTCAAGTGCCATTTGCTTAGATCATCATCTCCAGAGAGGAGCAAGTGGCCACTCCTTGGCCAGTAGTGAGAGATGTGCCAGATCAGACCAGAGTGCATTCCTCTTATACATCAGGGCCAGGGCATAGGCTGGCTAGACTGAATTTTAGGAAGATATTGCAGTCTCAACCCCACTCCATCCCATCCTAATCAGAGTACAAATATCAAAAGAACAGATATATTTTGTGTTTATATCTGTTTTCTTTACTTAACAGTTTCAGGCACTTAATATATGCTTAAAATCTGTAGAATAAATATTTGGCATGAAAATATTCATAGAAATGAATGTAATGTTTTAACTTCAAAGTATTCTTGAGTATGTAGATACTTCTGTCTCTATCTTCCTAGTACAACAACTTGAATACAGTCAGGAGTGAGTTCAAGTTTATACACTAACTGTCAGAACTCAAAATGAGGAATAAAGGGATTCAGGTATCCAAGAATAGTAACTTAGTTATTTCTATGCACCAGATTGCAAATTCCATGCAACATGATTTTTTTTTTGCCCTTCAAGTAACATAGGAGAAAATGAAAAATTTTAAATCTATATCTCCTCACCAAAAATGGGAAACCTGGATCTAAAACATGGCAATTTAAGAGAACCAATGGTTAAGCTGACCATGGGTCTTCTCAGCAGAGGTGCACTGTTCCTGTTGGAAACCCCAGAATCCACAAGGAGACGGAAGCGTTCAGTGCAACTTAAGATCTCCTACAGGATCTCTCAGAGTCCACTAGAGGGTCTCAACTTACTGGGTGGAGATTTTTCCTTAAAGATGATGATTATCAAATAATAAATATGTGAAGAAGGGGGTTATACAATGGCATCAAATTTTTCTAAGTGTATTAGTTTGTTCTCACATTGCTATAAAGAACAACCTGAGACTGGGTAATTTATAAGGAAAGCAGGTTTAATTGATTTATGGTTCGATAGGCTTAACAGGAAACATGGCTAGGCGGCCTCAATAAACGTACAATCATGGCAGAAGGCAAAGGGAAGCAAGCACATCTCACACAGTGGCAGGTGAGAGAAAGAGTCAAGAGAAAGTGCCACACTTTTAAACCGTCAAATCTCATGAGAACTCACTATCACAAGAACAGCATGGGGAAAATCTTCCCTCATGATCCAATCACCTCCCACCAGGTCCCTCCCTGGATACATGGGGATTACGATTTGAGATGAGATTTGGGTGGGGACACAGAGTCAAACCATATCATTAAGCATGAAAAAGCAATTGGTTCCAACTCAAAAGGAAGAACATCAGTTGTTTGATCACATGGCATAAGAACCATAGCCACAACAGTAATTATAGCTAATATATATATATTGATTTTACCTTCTCAATGCTATTAACCTTTTCCTCTCCCCTCTACTGTCTCCCTAACCCAAGGTGCCCTCAGCCCTCACTTAGCCTACTGCAAGATCCATCCCATCCCCCCATCTTCTTCACTGTAATCAGAGTTCAAAATACAACATACTTACATCTTCACCACCACCACTGCATTCTTCTTAAAATTATTTAGTGGCTTCTCAAAAATATTAATTTAAAAAAAACAGAATCCATCATATGGTCTAAAAAGCCCTACATGTTTAAACCCCACTAGCATCCCCCTCAGCAGTTGCACTACCTATTACGCTTCTCTCTCATTCCTGAGGCATCAACCACCCTGGCCTTCACTACTTTTCTCTGACACTCCCTCTTGATACAGGGTCTTTGCCTACATTCCTCTCCCCTTTCTTTCCCCACCATCCCTTAGTGTCTTACATCGTTTGGACTGCTATAACAAATAGCAGAGACTGGGTAGCTTGCTCACAGTTCTGGAAGCAAGGAAATTCAGGATCAAGACCCTAACATATTCAACATCTGGTGAAAGCCCACTTTCTCATTCATAGAGGATGTCTTCATGCTGTGTGCTCGCAGGGTAGAAGGGGAAAGGCAGCTCCCTAAGGCCTCTTTTCTAGGGGCACTAATCCCAACCATGAGAGCACCTTATAATCTAATCACTTCTCAAATTCCCCACCTACCAATACTATCACAATGGTCAGTAGATTTCAACATATGAGTTTTCAGGGAATACAAATATGCAGACCATTATACTTAGTTAACTTCTATTCATCTTCGGGATCTAGCTGTACTGTCACTTTCTCAAGGAAGTTTCCTGCTCTTTCAGACTCAGAATGTATCTCAAAGTTATAACACTGCATTGTTTTATTTGACAGCAATTATCACAGTTAACATTTCATACATGTTTATATGATTACTTAATTCATAGCTGTCTTTCTAACCAAGCTCACACCCCCCCCCCAATTCACAGGCTCTGTGAAGGCAGCAGAATGGGCTTGTTTCAGCTCACTCTTTTGTTTCCAGAGCTTAAAACCATTCTTGGGACACAGCTGGTGCTCAATGAATGTTTCTTGAATAAGAAAATGTGTGGACTGAGCATGTTTCTGTGAAGTAAACTGTGTTCTGCATTTTCTATATTCCAGATGAGGAAACTAAAGCTTAAGAAGATGAATTGTCCTAATGTCGTCTATTTAGTACATAGACAATGGAGCCAGTAATCAAACTCACACTTTCTAATTCAGAGTTTCCAGACCTCAAAAATTTTATATAATAATATATCTGCCAAAATGCACTTCCCCTTGTCTCCCATATCATGCCTCTTCTTTTTTCCATAGTATGGTTTTATATGAAGACAGTGTAGAAATGAAAAATATTCCTGAATTATTTCAATACATATTTTCAAATAGTGAAGCAAGACCATTCTTTCAAAAATATTTCCACTTTTTCTGAGATGGAAAAGACACTCAGAAATGTATTTCTTGATCAACAGGTAAATTGAAAAATAATGTCAGGTACCCATGGTGTTACACTAAATTATTCCCTTTCCTTTCCTAAGGCAAACGCTGTAATCAGCCTCATACCACACAAGTCTAACACCACTCTGCCCCATGGTATTGAATTAACCTTTACCTGACATTTCTAGGTAATCATTTTGGGAGCCATCCAATAAATCATTTAATAAAATGAAAGTGAAATAGCTTTCCAGAAAGTGCATGTGCTCATTTTAAGTACTTCTAAATGGAGGCAATTGCACTCAACAACAAAAATAGCTCTTTGTACCGCCAAACACAAATGAGTGGACTGGCCTTGTACAAAGGCAACAAGGAAGCATTTGGCCGTGAACCAGAATGGACTTCTTAATGACATCCTCAAACAAGGACACCTATGCCTATGGGGTTTTCTTCCCTGTCCTCACCTCTGTCTGTGGCCACCAAACGTTGGCAATTTATCAGAAAAACAGATTGCATTTGCAAGGAGATTACATCACTGTCTGGTAGAATAACTGATAGCAAAAATTCCTCATCATTAGCTTAGGAGATAAATTGTCTTTTGGAAAGAGAAGTTGGCACCTACTTTATAATACAGAAATGGATGGAGGGTCACCTTGAAGATACTTTTGCCTCTAAAAAGGTTATTCAGATGCCTTATTTAGTTATGACAATGTAGAGAAATGAGTACCAGTTGTTATGTTTTGAGCACCTTAGCCAGTCTATTTCATTTCTTGATATTCCAAGTTGATTTCTCAGAAAAAGTGAACTCATATGCCTAAGAAGGTGAGAGTCTGTGAGAGAAAAAGAAATTACCTGATACCCTGATCTTTGAGGCTGGAAGTTAGAAAACCTGGAGGAGTGGTCCAGAATAGCTTCAACCAAGGCCCAATGGTAAGACAAAGAAATAATATAGTGAGCCTTTTGAATAATGAGTCTTTTAAGCTGGCATCCTTGCCTCAACACAGTGTCTGAGGTTATAGGGAAGGGCAGATTTATTGGGGAAAAAAATAGTTTGTGGCTGCTTCTTACCCTTGAACAGTAGATTTTTATTTACTGAGTTATCAGATAAAAAAGATTTACCATTTCACTATGGTTGTGACCTTTGAACACTCACACAAGCCTTGAAAACATTTTACATGATAATAATTGGCTTGAGAGAGCAGTGTAGTTAATGATTCTAAAAGAAAGCACAGAATAGTGGTCACTTAGGAATTTCCCTTCAACCACAACAAAATGAAGATACTCATTATTCAGAAAAAGGCTAGACATTTGTTTATATTCCATAAAATAAGGAGAAAATTTGTCTTTATGGGAAATGTTTACATCTAAATCAGTGGTTTTCAACTGGGAACTATATTGGCCCACTTCCATGAGACATTGGCAACACCTAGAGATATTGTTTGTCATAACAGGGGCCTGAGATTGGCATCTAATGAGTAGAGGCCATGAATGCTGTGAATCATCCTACATTGCACAGGTCAGCCCTCCTTATATCAAATAATTATCTGTTTGAAATTTTAATAGCGCTGAGGTTGAGAACCCCTGAGACAGATCAAAAAGGATCATCTTAATTTCACTGAAAGTCATCTTCAGATCTCATTACAAACTGTTGAGAAAGCCAGTGAATTCAAGAACTGATAAAAACTTTGCAATCTTTTTATTTCTCAGACAGCTGGCTAATTTCTTCATCTCAGGAACACACTCATCAAAGCCACTGCAGAGAAACTCTTCAGTTGCATTTTCCTATACAATTCCAAATACACATGGATATTCTGGGGGAATCCAAGGGAGGCTTTGAGAATTTTATCTATGTTTAAAGTGACAAGCAATATTACTCTATAGCACATTATGGGGAATTTTGTATACTTGGCAGTTTAGCCAAATAGAGTAAACAACCAAACAATATTCCAATAAAAATCCGGTATCGTAATGTGATATCTAGGCGAAGCTCTGGGCCACATAAACTGGGCTATTCTCTGATCTGTAATTTATCATGAAAAGTGTAGAGTCTGGTCAGAAAGAAAAAGTTTTGGATTCCAGTCCCTTTCAAATTAACTGTTCTGCTGTAGAATAAAGATTCATATACCTCACCTATAATTAATTATTGGAATAATTATTGTATTTATCTAAGGGACATATTGTGAAAATAAAATCAATTGTTCATATCAAAACATTTAGAAGATTAACAGCTTAACAATAAATGTAAATAATAGTGACTTTGCCTCAAAATAACTTACAAAAGTATCACAAGATGGAACTTGATTGAGAGAGGCATTTTGAGAATTTTCTGTATACAAAGTGTCTCTTCTTGTGGAAATTTTGTCTTTAAATATGACATCAATTTAAACCATTAAGATACTGAAAGATGGGGAATAAGCTTATGTATTACTTCACGCTAATTCTAAATCAAGGCATTTTGTTAATATAGATTTAAAAAAAAACAGACATAAAGAATAGTCACAGTTATCCAGGATTTCCATCGTTTTACTACTACAGGATTTTAACTGTTGGATGGCCAATTATTTCAGCATTTTGAAATCTCACTTACAGAAATAA
The DNA here is from genome assembly GCA_963573385.1 of Cacajao melanocephalus. NCBI lineage: Eukaryota > Metazoa > Chordata > Mammalia > Primates > Pitheciidae > Cacajao > Cacajao melanocephalus. Next base: position 61,103 of record CAUYLG010034415.1, on the reverse strand, counting down.
ATATAATCATAAAAATAATGAAGACATGAAAAGCAACACAATTTTCCTGGAAATCACAAATTTATGCATCTAAAACAAAACACAATAAAATGAAGCAAATATATATGTAAATATAGATAAGCCATATATAATTTAAAGGTGAATAACTGAGTGAGTCCTAAACTTCTCAATGAAATATTTTTAGGGAATATACCTACCTAATCTAACACGAAACATACATAGCTACTCAGTAATCTCAAAGTACGTAACCATGCTACAGCATTAATCACATTTGACTCATAACCTTTCTAGCTTGAAGCCAACAATATACTCTGTTCAGTTATAGACCAATGGCTTATAGACATACATAACTTATTATTCTAATCTTTATAGCCTTCAAGTGATTTACATTTTCCCATGCTTGACCTGCTACACGTGCCATGATCTTGGTAGTAGAGATAAGATTTTGGCTTTGTTTTTCCTCTTGGACATTAGTAAAAGAACCATATAGAAGCTATATAAGACAAGAGGAAAAGCAGCCTTGTGATGGGGTTTGCCTAATATAACGTTTATGCTGCAATATCACATTATCAAGAAACAAAACTCACATGCTTTAAGAAGAAATGCTTCATGTTACATCTTAGAAAGCTTGAAATTTTCCACAGTTCTCATCAAAAACTAAAAAGGAAGAAAAAGGGGAGAAAGAAACTTATGAAAAGAATTTCAAGCTAATAAAGTTTGTGGAATATAGTAGGTAATGAATAATGTTAACTGTATTTAATATTATTAAAGAAATTCACAGTATCATTTAAATTCCTTCATTTCCTAGAACTAGACTATAGAGTATAAAATAATTTTTCTCACAAACTTCCAACCTCAGTCCTAATATCTCCATGAAGGTTTAAAATTATCTCACTATGTGGGAATTCACTGTAGCAAATTACTTTACATACTTGTTTAAATATAGTTTTTAAAATATAGAGAGCATTAGTGACGGTTGGAAACACAGTATACGCAGAATAATTTTATTTTAATTATACAGCTAGAGTATGTGTTATTTGTTGTTCATATCTTTCTTTGGCAGCCTTCTTTCCTGTACTCCATGCAATTTGGGGAACTAAGATGAAGGACTGTTAGGAATGCATAAATACAAATCTTTAGGGAGCCTGCCTTTGCCCTCACATGACAAGAGTATGTCTGAGAATGAAGGCAACATAAAAGAAATGGGGTAAGAGAGTGAGAGATGCAGGCATTACGGTTTCTAATTACTCCTAACAAGGATTTCAGTCTTAAAGAGCTAAGAAGCTGCTGAAGGGAATCAATCAGGAGGCAAGCATGATCATATTTAAACATGGCAAAGATCATGCCAGCCACTGTACAGAATATAGTTTGGAGAAAAAGAAAACTGAGTTAGTATGTGAATTCCATTTCTGAGGTTATCATTGACAGGCAGGCAAGAAATCAAGGCATCTCTTCTTATAAGTGTTTCCTGACCAATTTCAAATCTCATCGAGTGTTTGTCCCCCGCGCTTATGTACTCTAATGATACCTTGTATAATTCCTTTTTCATAGGTATCACAACTGTATAGTTTTTGTCTTAGACAGGTTTTTTAATGCCTGCTTTCCCATTAGACTCATGCATGAGTGTAGGAATTTTATCAGTTGTATTTATCTCTTTTAATTCCCATACACAGAAGTGTACTCAGTACGCAGATGCCAAATAAATATTTGTAAAATGAAAGAATGAATGATCAAATGAATGAGAATTGACACTAACTGTTACTAACCTTAGAAACATAGTTTCATTAAAAAGGTTAATTCTGTATATATGAGAAATAGAGAGAGTAGAAATAAATATGTGGCTGAAAAGTTATTTATGGCAATATCTTATACATCCACATGAAAAGTCTTTCCCCTCAAGTGCTGTCAATAAAGTGGATTTTTATTTTTACTTTTCCTTTACTCAACATTATGCAAACATTTTACAAAGAAAATGAGCAGAAGTTGCTGGAGAGTGAAAAAGAGTTGGATAAGATATAGGGCAAGTCCTTTGGCTACTAAGTAAAAATGTTGCCTACAAACCAAGTCTCTATGAGTGTAAGATCCTAAAGCAAGCTAGAATATCATCTAATTAATAATCTGATAGATTTTTCTACATTTTACCTCTTCCTTTAGTAAATTGGCTGGATAATATAGAAATGGTATTTTTGAAAAATAACTACAGCCCTAACTGAATTTTTTAGTCCCTTTCTACCACCAGTCAGGAGACTACTGTTCATTGTGCTGAAACTCCAAAGATGGATGACTGAACTTTCTGAAGGCATAAACACAATCTCGGCTCTTCTTTCTGATGCATGACCACAGGCCCATAAGTCTGTTTCTGGATTCATAATGAGCCTCTCCCACTGACTTCGTGAGATAAGGTAGATTTTAATTACTTAGTTTCAGGTTCTGAAATCACATTGAGCACAAACAAGCACAGAATCAAATCATGTTGTGACTGAATAATCTGTCAAGCAATACTGAGTCATAATTTAGAAAAAGTTATATTTTGCATGCACTATTTAGATTTTCCATAACATGCCATTAATAAGAAATTTTATTTTATATGATTTGAAAATCTGCTTAAAGTAAAAGAAAATATCTCATCTTTGCATTAAGAAAGCATATGCTATATTTCTACTATGATTTTTTTAAAATACATTTGAGTCTACATTAAAGTAATGAAATGAATTCTTTGCATGTTTGTTTCTTAGATTATATGTTTCAGTTTATATAAAATCTGAAAGTACAGTTGCAGCGACAGTTGATAAATGAGATGTACAGATTGTAAATGTATCACGGGAAAGGTACATGAGGCCAAAATTGCTGACTGTATTATTTCTACACACCCTATCTAGCTTCAAAGATCAGCCAGTTTCTGGAGTTGAAATCATTTTCATTTATTTTCAGTGGTTAACATGACTATTATTCACTAACATAGAAAAGCAATTCATCCTTTTTTGTTTAGTTATAACTAAGCTACTTCCTTATTATAGAGCTCTAAATTCAGTTAGCAAATGTCCTTTGAGCTCTGGATGAAAAATTACTTAGGCTGAATTTCTAAAATCATGAAGATAAATAAGTATTTAAGTGGGTATGACATGTGCGTTTAAGTAAATGTCTTGAGAAAAATTATTTTCTTCTAATTATCTTCCCCAGAAGAGACAAAATAATTCTTATTTGGATAAAACTGAGGACATTGTTTATTTGGATTATGGCTCAGTTTCAAACACAAATATATGTCACATTAAGATCCCATTTCTATATGAAAGGAAAAGAGTAAAAGTTATCTGATGTTTAAATGAATTCTTCACTACAACCTAGACCTTTGGAAACATGTTGAAATTGTGTGAAGGAAATTTAATACTCTGAAACTTTATCACATTCTGTTCTTGTTCATGCTCTATGACCACTTGATAGGGGAAATTAATTACTTTAAATAATATCTATGAGTACTGTAGAAACTCAGTGAATCCTTTGGAATATAGTGAATTCTTTTTTATTTTCATTAAGCCTTGAAAAATTCTTTATTTATCAATATCTGAGCTCTTTTTCTACACTGTGTTGATGGGCCCACAAAAGAGAAAAAAAAGCACCTTATATCTGTAGGGCTCTCTAGAGCTTGCAAAGGGATTTCACTATATTTCACTTAACACACATAATAAAAAGTAAGGTAGCTCACTGGAAAACAGATTCCAGAGAGATTGCTATTTGCCCAAATTCAGAAAGATAGTGTCAGAATTGGCACTTGAACCTGGGATTTCTGACAATAGGTCCAGCATGCTTTCCTATACATGTCATCTAACACAACACTTAACCTAAAGAGTATACTACTAACTGAAAATGAAATATAAACATACATAGAAAAGTTAAATTAGAAATTAAATATCATGTTACAGAGGCAAAAGAAATGATCTGAACTAAATCATTGACCTATACTAAATAGCAACTGACATAAACTGAATGGGGAAAGAATATTGGACCCTGAGGTGGCTTTCACTGAAAAAAAAAAACTAATAATTAGAGAATTCTAAAGAAGAACATTTCAATTTTGGACTTGGAAAATTTGGGGGCAACTTTCATAAAGGAAAATCAAAGAATCTTTTATTTGACCAAATAAATTAACTAACAGCAATGTATACCAGATAAGGCAAAAATGTCACCTTCCAAAAGCTGTAGACATCTAAAATATTGTTGTCTGTATTTCCAAGTAGATGACAATTCTATAGAAATACTGCATGTGCTGTTGTGTTGTTCTTTATAATGCTAGGAGTAGTATAGGGTGAATTAATATTTGCTGCCACATTGAATATTTCCACATTGAAGTGGAAGATGGAAATTAAATTTCTGAAACATTTCCAAATGTGCAGATAATTCACATTTTGAGAGTAGTTGAACCACTATTTGTCTACAGTCTTAATAGTCTTCCTGATAATATTTAATAGTAGGATCATCCCCAAATTGCTTGGATCAGAAGAAATTATGTTGCATTTGATAATTCAATTAACTTGTTTACTTAATGATCTGATTTATAGATATAATGAGGAATTGAAACCACTAATTAATTTATCATCAAACATATGGCAAATACATAAATACAGTCCTATTTTTCACACATAATCCACTAAAACTATAAAGAATTATATCAACTGGGTTGATTCTATGGAAAGTTGCAAATTGAATAATACTGGTTCTTGCTGAGAAAGAAAAGAAAAACACAGATTTTTGTTAAAGAGAAAAAGAAAAGCACTTAATGTGAACAAACCTAGATTCTATGTGGCTATTTTTTAGCAACTCAAATAAATCTGAGGAAAACAGAAATTTTCTACAAAGTGAGTGGACTGTATGAGATAGACTCACTATAAAATTTATTTCTGCTCTTAAACTATGGTCAAAAATAATTTAACTGTAAATTTGAAAATAACTGAGAGTATTACTGGGTTGTTCGTAACAAAGGGTAAGTGCAGGAAGTGATGGATACCCCATTTACCTGATGTAATTAAACACATTGCTTGCCTATATCAAAATAATTTATGTAACCCATAAATATATATACCTACTATGTATCCACAAAAATTAATAATAATTTAATATAGATGTTACTTTTTAAAAGTTTTTATCATAAGATTATTCTGATTGCAAGAAGCAAAACACATTTCAAATCAGCTTACACTAAATAAATAAATAACTTATAAAGGGTGAGCCTAACTCAAATCTGACGAATGAATGACAGAAAACTCATTTCAGAGGAGGTTACTACAATAATCTGAAAGACAGATGATGGTGTCCTCAACTGGTGTATTAGAGGAAGATATGGCTAGATGAAAAGGCAAAGAGATATCTTTGATGCAGAAATGACAGATCCTTTGAATTACTGGGTGTTGACAAATGTACAATGAAAGAAGTGACCAGGAAAAATTATTTTTGCTCTGGTTGTTATTTTGTTTTGTGTATTTTCTTTTACTGCTTTTATAATTTTACTGTCACATTTAAATCTCTAAGCCACAGAATATATAAGTTCAAGGGAAATACATATAAGATAATTTGTTTTTATTATACTTTAAGTTCTGGGGTGCATGTGCAGATAGTGCAGGATTGTTACACAGGCATACACATGCCATGGTAGTTTGTTGCATCCATCCCTCCGTCATCTACATTAGGTATTTCTCCTAGTGTTATCCCTCCCTAATCTCCCCACCCCCTGTTATCCCTCCCCTAGCTACCCCAGCCCCCAACAGGCCCTGGTGTATGATGTTCCCCTCCCTGTGTCCATGTGTTCTCATTGTTCAACATCCACTTATAAGTGAGAACATGTGGTGTTTGGTTTTCTGTTCTTATGTCAGTTTGCTGAGAATGATGGTTACTGGCTTCATCCATGTCTCTACAAAGGACACGAACTCACCTTTTCTGTGGCTGCATAGTGTTCCGTGGAGTATACGTTCCATGTTTTCTTTATCTAGTCTATCTTTGATGGGCATTGGGATTGGTTCCAAGTCTTTGCTATTGTAAACAGTGCTGCAATGAACATATGTGTACATATGTCTTTATAATAGAATGATTTATAATCCTTTGGGTATATACCCAGTAATGGGATGGCAGGGTCAAATGGTATTTCTATTTCTAGATCCTTGAGGAATCGCCACATTGTCTTCCACAGTGGTTGAACTAATTTACACTGCTACCAACATTGTAAAAGCATTCCTATTTCTCCACATCCTCTCCAGCATCTGTTATCTCCTGATTTTTTAATAATCACCATCCTAACTGGTATGAGGTGGTATCTCAATGTGGTTTTGATTTGTATTTCTCTAATGATCAGTGATGATGAGCATTTTTTCATATGTTTGTTGGCTGTATAAATGTCTTCTTTTGAAAAGTGTCTGTTCATATCCTTCACCCACTTTTTGATAGGTTTGTTCATTTTTTTCTTGTATATTTGTTTAAGTTCTTTGTAGATTCTGGATATTAGCCCTTTTTCAGATGGGTAGATTGCAAAAAATTTTTCCCATTCTATTGGTTGCTGGTTAACTCTAATGATAGTTTCTTTTGCTGTGCATAAGCTCTTAAGTTTAATTAGATCCTATTTGTCTATTTTGACTTTTGTTGCCATTGCTTTGGCATTTTAGTCATGAAGTCCTTGCCCATGCCTATGTCCTGAATGGTATTGCCTAGGTTTTCTTCTAGGGTGTTTATTGTGTTAGGTCTTATGTTTAAATATTTAATCCATCTGTATTTAATTTTTGAATAAGGTGTAAGGAAGGTGTCCAGTTTCAGCTTTCTGCATATGACTAGCCAGTTTTCCAACATCATTTATTAAACAGGGAATCCTTTCCCCATTGCTTGTTTTTGTCAGGTTTGTCAAAGATTAGATAGTTGTAGATGTGTGGCGTTCTTTCTGAGGCCTCTGTTCTGTTCCATTGGTCTATATCTCTGTTTTGGTACCAGTACCATGCTATTTTGATTACTGTAGGCTTCATCCCTGGGATGCAAGGCTGGTTCAACATATGCAAATCTATAAACATAATCCGTCACATAAACAGAACCAAAGACAAAAACCACATGATTATCTAAATAGATGCAGAGAAGTCCTTAGATAAAATTCAATAGCCCTTTATGCTAAAATCTCTTAATAAACTAGGTATTGATGGAATATATCTCAAAATAATAAAAGCTATTTATCACAAACCCACAGCCAATATCATACTGAATGGGCAAAAACTGGAAGCATTCCCTTTGAAAACTGGCACAAGACAAGGGTGCCCTCTCTCACCACTCCTATTCAACATAGTATTGGCAGTTCTGGTCAGAGCAATCAGGCAAGAAAAAGAAATAAAGGGTATTCAACTAGGAAAAGAGGAAGTCAAATTGTCTCTATTTACAGACAACATGATTATATATTTAGAAGACCCCATCCTCTCAGCTCAAAATCTCATTTAGATGATAAGCAACTTCAGCAAAGTCTCAGGATACAAAAATCAATGTGCGAAAATCACAAGCATTCCTATGCACCAATAACAGACAAACAGAGAGCCAAATCATGAGCAAATTCCCATTCACAACTGCTACAAAAAGAATAAAATACCTAGGAATATAAGGGACATGAAGGATCTCTTCAAGGAGAACTACAAACCACTGCTCAAGGAAATAAGAGAGGACACAAACAGATGGAAAAACATCCTATGCTCATGGTTAGGAAGAATCAACATGGTGAAAATGGTCATACTGCCCAGAGTAATTTATAGATTCAATGCTATCCCCATCAAGCTGCCATTGACCTTCTTCACAGAACTGGGAAAAACCACCTTAAGCTTCATATGGAACCAAAAAAGAGCCCGTATAGCTAAGACAATCCTAAGCAAAAAAATACAAAGATGGAGCCATCATGCTACCTGACTTCAAACTACACTATGTAACACAATTTTTAAAAAGAAAAAACAGTCTCCTGCAGATCAGAGGTAATTATGTATCATGAATTAAGGAGTATTATCATCTCAGTTCTGAGCATCTGAGGGCTTAAAAATGAAGTATAATAAAATTAAAAGTTTTCAATAGAAAAATTAATAAGTAATTATAACAAACAGTCTACATTTACATTAGGGGAATCAAGCCATATCTCACATAGTTATACCCTGCCATTGAAAAAGGCCATAGGTATTACCTACTAGTTCCATCTCTATTTTGAATAAAGACACTGACTTTCAAAGAAGTCAGTTAATAGCTAATATGACACAACAAGATGTCAGCAGAGCTGAGACAGCCTTGTTTTCACAATGAGGCAATCAGTGTTTCTTATACTCTTCCATTTTATTTATTCATTCATTGTTAACCTGGCATGTACTATTTGCAAGAAAAGACAGATACTAGATATTATCGAGAAGGCTGAAAGTATGTCCTTATGGCCAAGATTCTACAGTTATATTCACAACACCATAAGTATATGAAAATATAATACAAGAAAACATCTAAGGTCCAAACAAGTGTTTGAATGTAGCTTTTGAGTTCAAATCAGAAAAAAAATAAAGCCACGGTTAATAATTCTTGCCAAGCATATGAGTAAATGCTTTACAGATCTTTTCTCACATTATCTTCACAATGCAACTCATAAAACAGTTATTATTAAACCCACTTTACAGATAAAGACACACTGAGAGTAGCTTAATAATGTAGAAAAGATAGCATAGCTGCTAAATATTCAAACCCTGGCAGTGACTCTAATCGCTATATTGCACTGCTCACCTACAGTAGTAGGAAGGAAGGATGACAAAATTTTGGTGAGAACATGAGCTATGCACTAGGATAAAAAGTATGCATAGTACTTCCAGTTATGAGATAGAAGAGGAATATCATGGGTAAAAAAAGCACATTGCAAGTATCCACATAGATGGCAAAGTGCATGAGTATTTGTAGAACAGTGTTAGAAAATTGCAATGGAAAGGTAGGAAGGGCCAAATACTCAAAGGGATTGAGTACCAAGATAAACTGCTGGGCTTTATACTGTGAGATGTAGGAGATATCGAACCTCTCTGAGCATAGGAGATGTATATTCAAAACAGATTTTTACTAACATTAATATTAGTGCTTTTTTTCTTTTAAAATGACAAGAGTGAAGGGGGAGAGACAAGATGGCTGAATAGAGACAGCTCCAGTGCGCAACACCCAGTGAGAAAGTTGCAGAAAACAAGAGATCTCCTGGCTCCAACCAAGGTACCAGGTTCATTTCAATGGGACTAGTCGGAAGGTAAGCATAGCCCAGGCAGGGCAGACCAAGGTGGGGAGGGGTGCTGCTTCACCAAGAAAGTGCATCTGACTGGAGAATTGGGGGTTCCCTCCCAGCACCCTCGTCCAGATATGGTGCTTCCTCCAAAGCCTCAGTAATCTGCAGAACAGGGGATCTTTGCTGGTCAAGCACCAGGAATTGCAAGTGCAAAGCTGAATAATAATCTGGGCCAGTGCTGTGGATTCTTGGCACAGATCTAAGCAAATGCATAAGCTGGCCAAGAGAGCTGCAGACTGAGTTACTGTCATCCCCGCCCCAGCACCCAGACAGAGAGGGAACTGAAAGTGGGGAGGCAGAGAGTGCAGCTGGGCGGGTCCCTCCCCAACAAACCCCAGCGGGCTGAAGCCCTAACACTTCAGGGTTTTGCAGCCAGTACCTCAGTCCCAGCTGAACCCTGAATGATCCAGTTCAGTGGATGAAAGGGCACCTGCCATTAAAGAGGCGGGCCTAATCTCCCGGTGTAAACAAAAAGACACAGGAAGCCTACCTAGAAGTCGGGCAGAGTCACTGGCAACCCAGCAGTATCTCCACAGGCAGACAAGCAACCTCATCGGGCAGCTCCCTGAGATCAAAGCTAGATAAATCCACGAAGATGGGAAGAAACCAGCACAAAAAGGATGAAACCATGAAAGACCAGAACGCCTCTTCTCCTTCAAGGGATCACAAGTCCTCACCAACAAGGGAACAAAACACAACAGAGAAGAAATTTGACAAATTGACAGAAACAAGCTTCAGAAGGTGGGTAACAACAAACTTCTCTGAGCTAAAGGAACATGTACTAACCTAACGCAAATTAACTAAAAACCTTGAAAAAAGGTCAGATGAAATGCTAACTAGAATAATCAGCTAAGAGAAGAACATAAACGACTTCATGGAGCTGAAAAACACAACACAAGAACTTCCTGAAGCATACACAAGTTTCAATAGCCAAATCAATCAAGCAGAAAAAAGGTTATCAGAGACTGAAGATTAACTCAATGAAATAAAACAAGAAGGCAAGACTAGAGAAAAAAGAGTGAAAAGAAATGAATAAAGCCTCCAACAAAGATGGGATTATATGAAAAGACCAAATCTATGCTTGATCAGTGTACCTGAATGTGATGGGGAGAATGAATCCAAGCTGGAAAACACTCTCCAGAATATTATCCTGGAGAACTTCCCCAGCCTAACAAGGCAAGCTAACATTCAAATCCAAGAAATACAGAGAACTTCACAAAGATATTCCTCAAAAAGAGCAATCCCAAGGCACATAATCATCAGATTCACCAGGGTTGAAGTGAAGGAAAAAAACGCTAAGGGCAGCCAGAGAGAAAGGTTGGGTCACCCACAAAGGGAAGCCCACCAGACTCACAGCAGATCTCTTGGCAGAAACCCCACAAGCCAGAAGAGAGTGGGGGCCAATATTCAACATCCTTAAAGAAAAGAACTTTCAACCCAGAATCTCATATCCAGCCTAACTAGGCTTAATAAGTGAAGGTGAAACAAAATCCTTTACTGACAAGCAATTACTGAGAGATTTCATCACCACCAGACCTGCCTTACAATGGCTCCTGAAAGAAACACTAAACACAAAAGGAACAACCAGAAGCAGCCAATGCAAAAACGTACCAAATGGCAAAGACCAATGATGCAATGAGGAAACCAAGTCAACTAATGGACACACACACAAAAAAAAACAGCCAGTAACAAAAGGACAGGATCAAATTCACACATAAAAATATTAACATGAATGCAAACGACCTAAATGTCCCAATCAAAAGAAACAGACTGGCAAACTGGATTAAAAAGTCAAGACCCATCAGTGTGCTTTATTCAGGAAACCATCTCATGTGCAAAGACACATATAAACTCAAAATAAAGGGATGGAAGAAGATTTACCAAGCAAATGGAGAACAAAAAAAAGCAGGGGTTGCAATCCTAGTCTCTGATAAAACGGACTTAAACCAACAAAGATCAAAAGAGACAAAGAAGGGCATTACATAATGGTAAAAGGATCAATCCAACAAGAAGAGCTAACTATCCTAAATATATATGCACCCAACACAGGAGCACCCAGATACATAAATCAAGTTCTTAACATCCTAAAAGGAGATTTAGACTCCCACACAATAATAGTGGGAGACTTCAACACTCCACTGTCAATATTAGACAGCTCAACAAGACAGATAATTAACGAGGACATCCAGGATTTGAATACAGATCTGGACCAAGCAGACCTAACAAACATCTACAAAACGCTCCACCCCAAATCCACATAATATACATTCTTCTCAGCACCACATCACACTTATTCTAAAATTGACCACATAACTGGAAGTAAATCACTCCTGAGCAAATGCAAAAGAATGGAAATCATAACGAACAGTCTATATGACCACAGAGCAATCAAATTACAACTCAGGATTAAGAAACTCACTCAAAACTGCACAACTACATGGAAACTGAACAACTTGCTTCTGAGTGTGGACTGGATAAACAATGAAATGAAGACAGAAATAAAGATGTTCTTCAAAACCAATGAGAATGAAAACACAATGTACCAAAATCTCTGGGCCACACTTAAAGCAGTGTTTAGAGAGAAATTTATACCAACAAATGCCCAAATGAGAAGTGAGGAAAGATATAAAATTGACACCCTATCATCAAAATTGAAAGAGCTAGAGGAGCAAGATCAAAAACATTTAAAAGCTAGCAGAAAACAAGAAATAACTAAGATTAGAGCAGAACTGAAGGAGAAAAAAACACACACACACAAAAAAAAAAAAACCTTCAAAAAAATCAATAAAACCAGGAGCTGGTTCTTAAAAAAATCAACAAAATAGACCACTAGCCAGACTAATAAAAAAGAAAAGAGAAAACAATCAAATAGATGCAATGAAAAATGATAAAGGGCACATCACAACCAAAACCAGATAAATACAAACCATTAACAGAGATTACTACAAAAAACTCTATGCACATAACCCAGCAAATCCAGAAGAAATGGATAAATTCCTAGACACTTACGCCCTCCCAAGACTAAACCAGGAAGAAGTTGAATCCCAAAATAGACCAATAACAAGATCTGAAGTTGAGGCAGCAATTAATAGCCTACCAGCCAAAAAGAGTCCAGGCCCAGATAGGTTTACAGCCGAATTCTACCAGACATACAAAGAGGAGCTGGTACCATTCCTTCTGAAACTATTCCAAACAAAACAAAAAGAGGGAATACTCCCTAACTCATTTTATGAAACCAACATCATCCTAATACCAAAATCTGGCAGAGAGTCAACTAAAAAAGAAAGCCACACGCCAATATCCATGATGAACATCGATGCAAAAATCTTCAACAAAATACTGGCAAACCAAATGCAACAGCACATCAAAAAGCTTACTCATCATGATCAAGTAGGCTTTATCCTAGGGATGCAAGGCTGGTTCAACATATACAAATCTATAAACATAATCCATCAAATAAACAGAACCAAAGACAAAAATCACATGATTATCTCAATAGATACAGAGGAGGCCTTTGACAAAATTCAACAGCCCTTTATGCTAAAAACTCTCAATAAACTAGTTATGGATGGAATGTATCTCAAAATTATAGAAGCTATTTACGATAAACCCACAGCTAATATCATACTGAATGGGCAAAAACTGGAAGCATACCCTTTGAAATCTGGCACTAGACAAGGATGTCCTCTCTCACCACTCCTATTCAATATAGTATCGGAAGTTCTAGCCAGAGCAATTAAGCAAGAAAAAGAAATAAAGGGTATACAAGTAGCAAAACAGGAAGTCAAGTCTCTATTTGCAAACAACATGATTGTATATTTAGAAGACCCCATCGTCTCAGCCCAAAATCTCCTTTAGCTGATAAGCAACTTCAACAAAGTCTCAGGATACAAAATCAATGTGCAGAAATCACAAGCATTCCTATACACCAATAACAGACAAACAGAGAGCCAAATCGTGAGCAAACTGCCACTCACAATTGCTACAAAGAGAATTTAAAATATCTAAGAATACAAATAACAAAGGATGTGAAGGACCTCTTCAAAGAGAACTACAAACCACTGCTCAAGGAAATAAGAGAGGACACAAACAGATGGAAAAACATTCCATGTTCATGGTTAGGAAGAATCAATATCATGAAAATGGCCATACTCTCCAAAGTAATTTATAGATTCAATGCCATCCCCATCAAGCTACCATTGATCTCTTCACAGAACTGGAAAAAAACACTTTAAACTTCATGTGGAACCAAAAGAGAGCCCGCATAGCCAAGATAATTCTAAGCAAAAAGAACAAAGCTGGAGGCATCACACTACCCGACTTCAAACTATGCTACAAGCCTACAGTAATCAAAATAGCATGGTCCTGGTACCAAAAAAAGAGATATAGACCAATGGAACAGAACAGAGGCCTCAGAAAGAATGCCATATGTCTACAACCATCTGATCTTTGACAAACCTGACAAAAACAAGCAATAGGAAAAGGATTCCCTGTTTAATAAATGATGTTGGGAAAACTGGCTAGCCATATGCAGAAAGCTGAAACTGGACCCTTTCCTTATATCCTACACTAAAATTAATTGCAGATGGATTAAAGATTTAAACATAAGACCTGACACCATAAAAACCCTAGAAGAAAACCTAGGCAATACCATTCAGGAAATAGGCATAGGCAAGGACTTCATGACTAAAACACCAAAAGCAATGGCAACAAAAGTCAAAATAGACAAATGGGATCTAATTAAACTTAAAAGTTCCTGCACAGCAAAAGAAACAATCTTAGAGTGAATTGGCAACCAACAAAATGGGAAAATTTTTTTTACAATCTACCCATCTGACAAAGGGCTAATATCCAGAATCTACAAAGAACTAATGTAGCTTTACGAGAAAAAATAAAACAAACAAACCCATTCAAAAGTGGGCAAAGGATATGACCAGACACTTTTCAAAAGAAGATATTTATTAGGCCAACAAACATATGAAAAAATGTTCATCTTCACTGGTCATCGGAAAAATGCAAATCAAAACCACATTGAGATACCATCTCACACCAGTTAGAAGGATGGTCATTAAAAAATTAGGAGACAACAGATGCTAGAGAGGATATGGAGAAAAAGGAACACTTATACACTGTTGGTGGGAGTATAAACTAGTTCAACCATTGTGGAAGACAGTGTGGCAATACCACAAGAATCTAAAAATAGGAACTCCATTTGACCCAGCAATCCCATTACTGGGTATATACCCAAAGGATTATAAATCGTTCTACAATAAAGACACATGCACACATATGTTCATTGTGGCACTGTTTACAATAGCAAAAACTTGGATCCAACCCAAATGCTCATTAATGATAGACTGGACAAAGAAAATGTGGCACATACACACCATATAATACTACACAGCCACAAAAAACGATGCGTTTGTGTCTTTTATAGGGACATGGATGAATCTGGAAACCATCATTCTAAGAAAACTGACACAAGAACAGAAAACCAAACACCACATGTTCTCACTCATAAGTGAGTGTTGAACAATGAGAACACATGAACACAGGGAGAAGAGCATTACACACTTGGGTCGGAAGGTGGGGGCTAAAGGAGGGACAGCAGGGGGAGAGGAGGCTGGGAAGGATAACATGGGGAGAAATGCCAATTACAGGTGACAGAGGGTGGAGGAAGCAAACCACCTGGCCAAGTATGTACCTATCCAATAATCCTGCATGATCAGCACTGTAACCTAGACCATAAAGTACAATAAAAAATAAATAAATAAAAATAAAATGGCAATAGTATGTCATTTCAAAAGAAAAAACAATGCAAAAAGACCTAAGGAATCATTGAAATATTTTGAAAACCAGGACAGTAACCAGACTAGAAATAATAACTAGCCATATTTATTTAAAAAGTCCTCATCACCAATTATAACACACCAGATTTGCTTTTTCACCAGCTGAGAAAAAAAAATGCCCTCACTTCCAATGTTTGTTTTTACTCATTGGCACCACTTTCAATCATAATTACATTTCAATAATATTTTGAATAACTGAAATGTTGATTCTTAGTTACCCAAAACTCTTGGTTTTTATCATAGTATGAAATTATTGAAGATTGACTGTACTTATCAAAGAAATCCCTAAGTAAAATATATAGCTGGGCTATCTATCCAAAATCCAACTTGAATTATACATGTTCCAAATACTTCCCATTGCAAAGGACCCTTCTGCATGCATAAATTGCTGAGAATTCAGCACATATTTTATAATAAAAGATATTGTAATCAAGTGACCAGCAGCCCATTCAAAAAAACAAAATATTATTCATATATAAGAATACTTTGTGTGAAGACTCTGTATGAGTTATTTTTAACAAGGGAAAAAAGAATACACAGTAAAAAGAAATTTTCTATGTGAGTGAATTGGTCAAAATAGACCTTTCTAAAGAGTCTCCCTCCTTCCTCGAAAAAAAAAAAAGAAAAAATAGAACACCTATTCTGAGCATTTCTTCAATCCTACACTCAGTCAAATCATAATGACTCTACTGATAGCTTGAAATTGGCCATTTGAGAAGAACATACAGCATTGAAATCAGTAAATGCAACAAATCTGGGCAGTTTTTTATCCCAGAGCCAATTTTCCAATACAAACTAATTATAAATGTTCCAAATGTTTTCTTGATTCAGAAACCTTGATTCTTGTGAAAATATTTGAGAATTTGGTGCCTGAAATAGAAATTTTATAGAGGACATTTGAAATGTAAAAATCAGTTGTGTTTTATTTCGTAAAGAACAGAAGTCTTCTAAGATTCATCATTTTCCCTTTGTCATAGGAAGGCTCCCGTAATGTTTTGCCATTCACTAAATATTTTTGAGGCTATTAATGAGAATGCTCCTTAAATCTTAATAGTCTATTTCACTTGTTCTCAAACACTAAAATGCTGATGCTTCTTAAAACACAAACTCCATATGAAATAAATGCTCATCATCACTGGTCATTAGAGAAATGCAAATCATAACTACATTGAGATACCATCTCACACCAGTTAGAATGGCTATCATTAAAAAATTAGGAGACAATGGATGCTGGAGAGGATGTGGAGAAAAACGAACACTTTGACACTGTTGATGGGAGTGTAAATTAGTTCAACCATTGTGGAAGACAGTGTGTCAATTCCTCAAGGATTTAGAAATAGAAATTCCATTTGACCCAGCAATCCCATTACTGGGTATATACCCAAAGGATTATAACTTCTTTCTACAATAAAGACACATGCATACATATGTTCACTGCAGCACTGTTTACAATAGCAAAAACTTGGATCCAACCCAAATGCCCATCGATGGTAGACTGGACAAAGAAAATGTGGCACATATACATCATGGAATACTATGCAGCCATAAAAAACAATGAGTTTGTGTCCTTTAAAGGGACATGGATGAATCTGGAAACCATCATTCTCAGCAAACTGACACAAGAACACAAAACCAAACACCACATGTTCTCACTCATAGGTGGGTGTTGAACAATGAGAACACGTGGGAATAGGGAGGGGAACATCACACACTGGGGTAGGTTGGGGGGTAGGGGGCTAGGGAAGAAATGGGGGGGTGGGGAGGCTGGGGAGGGAAAACACTGGGAGAAATGCCTGATGTAGGTGACAGGGGGACGGAGACTGCAAACCACCATGGCACGTGTGTACCTGTGCAACAACCCTGCAGGATGTGCACATGTACCCCAGAGCTTAAAGTACAACAAAAAAATAAAAAAAAACTGCCGGGAGTCGCAGCTTACACCTGTAATACCAGAAGTTTGGGAGGCCAAGGAGGGTGGATCATGAGGTCAGGAGTTCGAGACCAGCCTGACCAACATGGTGAAACCCTGTCTCTACTAAAAATACAAAAAATTAGCAGGGGGTGGTGGCATGCACCCATAATCCCTGTTACTCAGGAGGCTGAGGTAAGAGAATCAGTTGAACCGGGAGGTGGAGGTTGCAGTGAGCCGAGATCGTGCCACTGCACTCCAGCCTGGGTGACAGAGTGAGACTCCATCTCCAAAAAACAACAACCACCACCACCACCTCCTGAGCTGCATGCACTCCAAGAATTTCTGATTCTGTAGGCTTGGGTTAGGGGTCAGGAATATGCATTTTTAACAAGTTTCTGGATGATGCATATGCTCCCGGTTCAGGCCCCATACTCTGAAAACCTTTGGATACTTAAAACATATTTTATTAGAAACTAGAAAATTTGTCCTAAGTAATATAAAATATATTAACTTGCTGATGAAAATCCTTTTAAAAGGTAAGGGTCAAGCTGGGCACAGAGGCTCACAACTTTATTCCCAGCACTTTGGGAGGCGAGGCAGACTGTATTACTAGAGTCCAGGAGTTCAAGACCAGCCCATGCAACATAGAGAAACCTCATCTCTTCCAAAAATACAAAAATTAGCCGAGCATGGTGGTGCGTGCCTGTAGTCCCAGCTACTCAGAAGCTGAAGTGGGAGGATCACCTGAGCCCCAGAGGCTGATGCGGCAATGAGCAGAGATGGTGCCACTGCACTCCAGCCTGGGCAACAGAGTGCTACCCTGTCTTAAGAATATTAAAAATATATATAAATTTAAAAAGGTAAGGGACCAGGCGCAGTGGCTCACAACTGTATCCCAGCACTTTGGGAGGCCAACGTGGGTAGATCACTTGAGGTCAGGAGTTCTAGACCACCCTAGCCAACATGGTGAAACCCTGTCTCTACTAAAAATACAAAAATTAGCCAAGCATAGTGGTACATACCTATAGTCCCACCTACTTCGGAGGCCGAGGCAGGAAAATCACTTGAACCCGGGAGGCGGAGGCTGCAGTAAGTTGAGACCATACCACTGCACTCCAGCCTGGAAGACAGAGTGAGACTCGGTCTCAAATGAATGAATGAATGAATGAATGTAATAGTCTACATTCTTCAGAATTACTTACCAGACATAATTCAGTATTTCTTAAATAAGGGATCTCTCTGTGCCATTAAGCCATCATTTAGATATCAGTTCTCATTTTTCAGCAGTATTTGAAAATCTTGACTTGGACTTTGTGTGTCCCCTCTCTCTTTCTCTCTGGCTCTCACATGTGTGCTTGCGCACATGTATACACACCACACCATTTCCAAATGTTTCATAATTATTCTTGTCTCTTTAGGTTGAAGCAAAGTCACCTCACTTTCCATAACTTAACTTTTTGCCCTAAAAGTAGAAATATCCATTTTTCTCTCTTAGGGTTGTTGCGTTAACCAAGTACATAATACTGGTATATGTTGAGCAATATGACTGATGATGCTCAAGTATTCAAAGATATACTATAATAGTGAATCTAATTTTTATTTGAAAACTGAATTACTTTGCAAAACAAATAGGAAAGATAAAATAGCTATAAAAATGTCAGTGGGCCTTATTTAAATTAAACATCTTGAATCTTATTTTAGATAGAGCATTATACATACCTCAAAGAATGTCCATCTATGAGTTCATTCACTTACATATCATTAAACTAATATTTATTGAGTGCCTACTATGTGTCAGGTACTGTGTACTGGGAATATAGTACTGAAAAAAAAAAAGATAGGAAGACCACTTTCATGACTCTTAGAGTCTACTAGGGCATATAGACATCAATCAAATAATCATGTTAGTGAACTTTTCATTTAAGTGTGAATAATTTATCCAAAGTAAATTAGATAAATTTACTTTTAGGGCTACTGTGAGTACATTTTATAAAAAATAACTGACCTACATTTGACCATCAAGGAAACAGTCCATAAAGAAATGATAATCTTGTACTGAAATCTGGAGAATTAACAGGAGTTAACCAGGCAAAAAGAAAACAGTGTTCCACAAGGAGGAAGCAGTGCACAGGGCCCTGGGATGAGTGAGAGGATGCTGGAGGGCTGAAAACTATGAAAGAAGACAGTTTAATAGCCCTGGTAATAGGAAGGGAGTGGAGACAAAGATTGAGAAAAAGTGAGCAAGTAAGACTGGATAGATCATGATAAGAATTTTACCATGGTAAGAATTTTAATTACCTTAATAACAATAGAAAGGCAAGGGTAGGTTATAAGAAGTAGAGAGAGAGATATAAACACATTTGTTAAAAATATTACTACCCTGGTTGCTTTAGATACACTGAATTGAGCAAACTACATGACTAAATTAATTTCGCTATTTTTTCTTCTTCTAATGTGCCTCCTAGGAGATTTTAAATTTTATGTGTGGGCCTCACATTTCATGTGGAAGTCTTAAGTAAACTTTATTTTTATCTATTGCTTTGGGCAAGGCATGTGAGAAAAAGTCAACAAACAATTGTTTATTCTTATTAGTAAGATTGTTTAAAAATTATAAGTACTACTAAACATCTAGTCATTTATAAACTGTGAATCACCCCATAGCAACTTATACACATAATTCAGACCCCAGGCTTACATATTTAGCCCAAAGCAGCAGAATAAAATATTCTAGGATAGTACTGTCCATGAGAAATATAATAAGAGCTATCTGTTAAATTTTAACTTTTCTAGTGGTCACATAAAAAAAATAAAAAGTGAAATTACAACTAACAAGGAACATAAAGGACCTCTTCAAGGAGAACTACAAACCACTGCTCAACGAAATAAGAGAGGACACAAACATTATATCTTGATCAAGAAAGATTAAATGTCCCATTCTTCTCTATGCTTGGCAGATAATAAAATGTCAGATTCAGTTGTAGTATCTCCAACCTGAGTAGGTGGCTACCAAGAAGGGATACCAGAATAATGAACTAGACAAACTCATAATGTTGAAGAAAGAAAGTCTGTTTAACTTGGATGGTACTTGGAGGAACAAAGAAGGACATAGGCAGTGCATTCAAATTACTGTACATAGAATAGGAAATAGATGTTTTCTTCACTGCAGAAGACCAAAGTAGAATCAATGAGTAAACTAGATTAAAAATATGTTCGGTAATCAAGATGGGTTGCCTCAATAAATAACTAGTTCCCTTTGGCATAAGCAGAAGCTTAGGGACTGTATATTATATTTTAGTTTCTAGTTTTTGCTTCTTTCCTGAAAGATGATTATTTATCCCTACCAAGTGCTATATGACTTGTAGTATCTCTCTATGGGTGTGTACTTCCTTGACTTATATGGGGTTTGGCCATGTGAAGTGCTTTGGTCAATGATTGTCAGGCCGTGTGATATATGCCAGTTTTTCTGAAACTTTGATGTGTTTACAAATTATCTGAAGATCCTGCTAAAATGAAATTCATATTCAGTAGGGCTAGATTGGAGCCTGAGATGCAGCATATCTAACAAGCTCCCAAGTACTGTTGAAACTGCCAGCTACCAAAACAACCTTTGGGTAGCAAGGATTTATACTACAGTTAAGGTTAAAGAGGCATCATGACTTTCCCATATCTCTCTTGCTTTTTTCCCCCTGCCACAAAACCAACAAGTCCTAAATCTGTGCTACTTCTTCAGCCAGGGTTCTCGAATAAGATATGTGGAGCAGGGCCACACCTATCCATATTAAAATAAACAGGAAAATATATGTTTGGGGATTATTTGTTACTTCAGCAAGACTAATATAAGACCCATCTTTGAGCAGTCTCATAGAGGGTATTCCTGAAATGAGAATGCATGTGGACTTAATTAATTCCATGTGTCTTTACAAATCTAGAATCTACATTTGTGAATTCTGGCTCATACCACTGGGAAAGATGGTTACACTTGTGCAAACCATTCGTAGACTATAGTTTGAACAGGTTCATGTACACCAACAATCAAAAATTTAGTAAATACTGGGGCTGACATTTTTCACGCCTATATTCAGCTGATAGATTTGTACATTTAAAGGCCTGTTAGCAGTTCAAACAGAAAATGCACTTGGGTGAATAGTAATCATGAAGCCTAATTTGCCAACACCATGGAAAGTGCCCTAGGGAAAGGAGATTGATGTTTAGTTAGGGAGAAATGCCCCCTGCCACTTTTAAATAACATTTTCTGCCAGTTACAAAAGGTTTAGGGTGAGAGACATTCAGGATGTAACCCTTGGAGAGGGAGGACAAAAATAAGGAGTTCAGATGAGGTGAGTCATGTTCAGAGTGGTAAAAGAATAGATTTTAGGTACTCTTGCCACACGTAAGAAAAGAGTAATTATATGAGATGATGGATATGTTAATTTGCTTAACTATAATGACCATTTCGCTATGTATATGTATATCCAAACATCATGTTGTACACTTTAGACGTATACAATAAAAAGTCATCAGAAGACTTCAGGTCAAAAGTAAGAAGTTCTCCATCCTGTGGCAAAAATTGTGAAATGTTTAGTGTGACATGAGTCTAGGCTTTAGATAAGCAACATAGGTATTGAAGTTCAGATAGTTACCATGGGAGGTTTAGAAGTGATTGTCTTGAATAAATCGAAAGATTGCCTGAACAAGAGGAAAGCACACCTTCCTCAAGGAAGCCTGAAATGAAAACTCCCCACATTCAGCTCTTCTAAGCTAGCTGACAGACACACTCATGAGATTATAATTTTGGCAGGACAAAGGAAGAGTTGTTGCCAACACCATAGTCAAACCATTTAATTAATGTTGTTTTATCTTAATTAAACTTATTATTATAACCATTCACTAAGTGTAGCTGTCCTGTCTTTCCAGTATTCTCAGGAGTACTAGAAAAACAAATACGCCAGCCCAGCAATATTCCATGAAATTGATTACCAAGGGAAATTTGTTAAATTGTACTCTAACACAGATGCTTTTCTTGGATGTACTTTTTGGATTTTAGGGTTTGTTTTAAAATTGGTTGGAGCAGTAGTAACATATATTTAAGAAAACAAATACTTAATGAAGCCCCTACATGAAAACCTATTGATTTAATATTTAATATATTAATAATCAACTCATCTGGCTCATGAACTTTAGAAGGTGATCATTTATCAGTCTTATGAAGTCTTCCATTGCCAACCAAAAATGTTTTATCAACGTTTCCCTTGTTCTATATTGCAAACTCTACAATTTTTCAACAGACTACATATATCCCCGAGTTGCAATACTGCCGAATGATTATTGACTGTATATCATAGAACCTGAAAAAAATCACCATTTATTCAAAATGTGATGATCTTCATTTTAAAATGCTCTAAAACACCATATTTTTCAAGTGTTTATGCAAATTGTTAAACTTCATTATTAAGAATGGTTTTCACTTTACTGTGAACATAACCATGCACACACTGTTAGTGAGCAATTCATTTACATTGGTAGATGCATTACCTGCTTCATCATCCTAAATGAACTTCATATTTCTAGAGTGTTTTCCCCTAAAGCTAAAGATATTTTATATGTGTCATATCATACACAAAGAATGCCTAAAAGTTACGTAGCAACAACCATCATCGTCGAACTACATTCAGGTAAATCAAAGCTACGGGTAATAATACAATCATGGTTAAACTAAATGAACATCCTTACTTATGATTAAGTAAATGCTTTATTCCAAAGATTAATGTCATAGTTCTAGAGTTCATTTGCCTTTTTGTTTCCTTGTTTGTCTTTTATTTGAATTTTTTGGCTCATTTACTTAATTAGCACTTAGAGACTTAGCTGTACGGTAGCCTAACAAGAGAACAGGAAAAAAGAATCTTGAGTTTTCTGTGCATCCTAGATAATGAGTCACCATTTGACTTTGAGCTCAGGTTCACCACCACAATCTCTACTTGGTCAAGATTAATGCCCCAGAAGAAAAATAGTATTTATTTACTTCTCTAGAGAGCAACAAATTTTAATTTGTGTTTTTAAAGAGCTTTTGACCTTCTTAAACACGTGCTAGCCTTTGTATAATGATCTCTATTTTTGGTTTGGTCATTATTTTTTGAATAAGTTATTTTTAAAATAACTTGCACAATAGATACTGGAATAAAATATTTGGTAAATTAAAAGAAGACTACTCATTTTTAATGTTACACTACATTACATTGCACATTAGAAAAAGATGCTCTGTGATGTTCAACAAAGATATAATAGAAACCTAAGAATTTCATCCATTTGAAAAGAGAATATTGCTATCACCTTGGCATTTCTGTAAAGCACTGCTCTCTGTAACAAGAATTATATCATTACCAAACCAATAACAGAAAGAACTGTATCCCAAGGTATTTTTAAATGCACACAGCTACTACTGATTAGATAAAATCTGTCATGAATTTTAGTCCTAACTACTGGTGCTTCCCCATAAGAATTTAAGAATTGAAACAAATTCATTATCCTACAAATTCATAATGTGAGAGTTGGTTTTGGAACTCATGGCCCAAAATGTAAACCCATCATTTTAAAAGATTGGTTTCTCTAAAATTATGCCCTCCTCATCTTTTATCTTTACAAAGGCAGTATCTACCTCAAATAATTTTCTTTTATCTCTAAACCTCACATAATTACTATTTCATGTTGTTTTCTTAAATAGCTTGTCTCTTATCTCCTCCTAAACATTATGAAACACAACTACAAATGAAAATTACAAATAAAAACTACAATCTTAATTTTAAATATATGTATTTATACAAGTAATGTTAAATGCAGCATAGCCTCAACTACTCTACCGGAGTGCTTTTTTTGCCAGTGGCTACCACCATAGCACTTTCTCCAGAGACTTTCACTCACTCCCTCCAGAGTATTTGCCTGTGACTCTACAGCCTCCCTACACCATGCTTCCCATCTGCAGAGCCCCAGCTGCCCCTGCCAGAGTACTTTTTGCCCACAGTGCTCCTGCCAACCCTGATGGAGCACTGTTGCCAGTGGTCTCGGAGGACCTTGGCACCTCAATGACAGCTGGGGCTTAACCACGAAAGAAAAGAACACAAAGCCATGAGCCAGTGGTCTAAGAGAACATTGGCCCCTCCATAACAGCTGGGGCTTAACCATGAGAGAAAAGAACACAAAGTCATGAGCCTGGCCCCACCCATCCAGGGTTAGAGCATACAGCCTAAGAGTGCAGAGCTAAGTCTTGGCCCTCTGAAAGCATCCAGAAACAAAAGTATCCAACTATACCCAATTTGTACCACAGTCAAACACCCAGGGACAGTAAGGAACATAAAAACAAAAAGCCCTATCAAAAGGGCAGTAACATCAAAGGGTAAAGGAACATCAGCCCTCACAGATGAGAAAGAACCAGTGCAAGAACTCCGATGACTTTAAAAACTAAAGTGTCTTCTTACCTTCAAGTGTTCACACCAGCTCCCCAGGAATGGTTCTTAACCAGATTGAAATGGCTGAAAATTCAGACATAGAATGCAGAATCTGGATGGCCAGGTAGCTGATCAAGATATAAGAGAAGGTTAAAACCCAATCTGAGAAAAACAGTAAAATGATCCAAGAGTTGAAAGATGACATAGCCATTTTAAGGAAAAACCAAAGTGAACTTCTGCAAAATTTTACCGTAGAATTTTAAAAATATAATTGGAAGCATTAACAACATAATAGACCAAGCTGATTAAAGAATCTCAGAGGTTGAAGTCTACTCCTTTAAAGCAACAAAGGCAGAAAAAAATAAAGAAAATATAATTTTTAAAAACAAATAAAACCTCTGTAAAATATGGAACTGTATAAAGAGGTAAAGAGACCAAACCTATGACTCACCAGCATTCCTGAGAGAGAATGAGAGAGAACAACTTGGAAAACATATTTGAGAATACAGTTCAGAAAAGTTGTTCCAATTTCAGTAGAGAAAACTTGCTCATATGGTATGACTCTGTGTCGCCACCAAAATCTCATCTTATGGCTCCCATAATTTTTATGTGTCGTGGGAGGGACCTGATGAGAGATGATTGAATCATGGGGGCCAGTCTTTCACATGATACTCTTGTGATAGTGAATGGGTATCATGAGATCTGCTGATTTAAAAAAAAAAAGGAGCTTCTCTTCACAAGCTCTCTTTGCCTGCTGCCATTCCACATCTGATGGTTTTAAAAAATGGAAGTTCCTCTGCACAATTTCTCTCTTTGCCTGCTGCCATTCCATGTAAGATGTGACTTGCTCCTCCTTGCCTTTCACAATGATTATAAGGCCTCCTCAGCCATTTGGATCTGTAAGTCCAATTAAACCTCTTTCAGCGTGAAAATGGACTAATACACATGCAAATGCAGGAAATGTGTGTGCATACACACATACACTGGAGGATATATATACACACACACACGAGAGAAAACAAACAACTTGGAAAGCATATTTGAGAATACAGTTCACAAAAAATTTCTTGATTTCACTAGAGAAAACTTGCTCATATGGTATGGCTCTGTGTCTCCACACAAATATCATCTTATGGCTCCCATGATTTCTACATGTTGTGGGAAGGACTCGATGGGAGGTGTGTGTGTGTGTGTGTGTGTGTATTTATACACAGATTCTCTCTCTATATATATATATTCTTATATATATTCATATATATATATATACACACACACACACACACACACACACACATACACATACACACACACACCCCCAATATTGGAGCATCCAGATTCATAAAACAAATTTTTAGAGATCTACAAAGATATTTGACAACCACACAGTAATAATGGGAACTTCCATATCCCACTGATAGCATTGGACAGATTATAGAGGCAGAAAACTAACAAAAATATGTAAGACTTAAACTCAACAATTGATGAATCAGACTTGAAAGAAATCTACAGAACACAGAATACTCCATCCAAAAACAACAGAATACGGCTTCTCATCTGACATGGCACATACTCTAAGATCAACCATATGCTCAGCCATAAAGCAAGTCTCAAAAAATTCAAAAATATGAAAATCGCACCAATCACACTCTTTCACCACAGAACAATAAAACAGAAATCAATAGCAAGACTATCTATCAAAACCATACAATTACATGGAAGTTAAACAACTTGCTCCAAATGACTTTTGGGTAAAGAATGAAATTAAGGCCAAAATCAAAAAAATTCCTTGAAACTAATGAAAACAGAGACATAACATACCAGAATCTTTGAGACACAGCTACATCAATATTAAGAGGAAAGTTTATAGCACTAAGTATCTACCTCAAGAAGTTAGAAAGATCCCAAGTTAACAACCTAAGGTTATACCTAGATGAACTAGAAAAACAAGAGCAAATCAATCCCAAAATAGAGGAAAAGAAATAACCAAAATCAGAGCTAAACCGAATGAAATTAAGGTGCAAAAATGCATTCCAAAAAAAGCAACCAAACCAAAAGTTATTTTTTGAAAGATTAAATTAGGTATGTAGACTCTAGCTAGATTAGTAAAGAAAAAAGAAGATTCAAATAAACAGAATCAGAAATGACGAAGATGACATTGTAATCTACCCCACAGAAATTAAAAAAAAAAAGTCCCTAGAAACTAATGTGAACATCCCTCTGCATACAAACTAAAAAACCTAGAAGAAATGGGTAAATGCCTGGAAACACAGCCTCCCAAGATTGAAACAGAAAGAAAATGAAATTCTGAACAGACCAATCATGATTTCTGAAATTAATCAGTTACAAGAAGCCAACAACAACAACAACAACAACAACAACAAAAGCACCCAGGACCAACTAGGTTCACAGCCAAATTCTATCAGATGTTAAAAAAAAAAAAGAGCTAGTACCAATCTTATGAAATTATTCCAAAAAAAATCCAGGAGGAGAGACTCCTCAACTCATTCCATGAAAATAGCAACATTCTGATACCAAAACCTGTCGGAGACACAATGGGAAAAAACAAAACTGCAAGTCTCTATTCCAGATGAATATAGATAGAAAATTTCTAAACAATATACTAGCAAACTGAATCCAGCAGCACACCGAAAAGTTCGTTCACCATGATCAAGCAGGCTTTTGGTTCAACATATACAAATCAATAAGTGTGATTTACCACACAAACAGAATTAAAATAAAAAAACACATAATCATCTCAAGAGATATAGAAATGGCTTTTGATAAAATTCAACATCCTTCATGGTAAAAACTCTCAACAAATTAGGCATTGAAGGAATATACCTCAAAACAGAGCCATACATAATGAAGCCACATCCAACACTGCACTGACCAGGCTAAAGCTGGAAGCATTTCCCTTCAGAACTGGAACAAGTAAAGTTATGTCCATTCTTATCACTCCTATTCAACATAGCACCGGAAGTCCCTGCTAGAGCACTCAGTGAGAGAAAGACATAAGTATCCAAATAAAAAGAGAGTATGTCAAACTATCTCTGTTTGCAGACAATATGATTCTATGCTTAGAAAAACCCCATAGACTCCACCAGAAGGCTCCTAGATCTGATAAATGACAACAACCTGTAAACCTGAATCTTGTAAAGTTTCAGGATACAAAATCAATGTACAAAAATCAGTAGCATTTCTATACAGCAATAACAACCAAGCTGAGTGTCAAATCAAGAAAACAATCTCATTTATAATATCCCCCAAAAAGAATAAAATGCCTAAAAATACATCTTACCAAGGAGGTGAAAGAGCTCTACAGTAAGAATTACAAAACGCTGCTGAAAGAAATCAGAGACAATACAAACAAATGGAAAACATTCCATGCTCATGGATAGGAGGAATCAATATTATTAAAATGGCCATACTGTTCAGAGCAATTTGTAGATTAAATGCTATTCCTATCAAACTACCAATGTCATTTTTTACAGAAGTAGAAGAAAACTATTCTAAAATTCATATGGAACCAAAAAAGAGCCTGAATTACCAAAGCAATCCTAAGCAAAAAGTACAAAGCCAGAGATATCTCATTACTTGACTTCAAACTATACTGTAACAGTAAGCAAAACAGCCTGCACGTACAAAAACTGACACACAGACCAATGAAACAGAATAGGGAACCCAGTAATTAAGCCACCCACCTATAATGACCTGATCTTCAACAAAGTTGTAATAACAAACAATGAGGGAAATAATTCACTCTTCAATAAATGGTGTTGGGCTAACAGACTAGCATATGCACATTGGAAATGAACGCTTTCCTCTTATCATATATAAAAATTTGCTTAAAGATCTAAAACAATAAAAACCCTAGAAGAAAATCCAGAAAATTTCATTATGGACATCAGCCCTGACAAATAATTTATGACTAAGTCTCCATAAGCAATTGCAACAAAACAAACATTGACAAGTAAGACCTAATTTAACAGTTTCTGCACAGGGAAAGAAACTATCAGCATGGTAAACAGACAACCTACAGAATGGGTGAAAATACAAAGTATTCAACAAATGTCTAATATCAGGAATCTATGAGAAACTTAATCTATAAGAAACAACTAACAAAAACCCCATTAAAAAATGGGGACATGAACAGACACACCTAAAAAGATGTACATGCAGCCAACAAATATATGAAAAAATGCTCATTATCACTAATCATTAGAGAAATACAAATCAAAACCATGAGATACCACCTCACTGCAGTCAGAATAGCAATTATTAAAAAGTCACAAACAACAGACAGTGGTGAGGTTGTGGAGAAAAGTGTATACTTATACACTGATGGTGGGAATGTAAATTAGTTCGGCCACTGTAGAAAGCAGTTTGGAGATTTCTAACAGGAACTCAGAACTACCATTCAGCCCAGCCATCCTACTACTGGGTATATATCCAATGGAGAATAAATTGTTCCACCAAAAAGACACACATATTTGTATGTTCATCACAGCACTATCTACAATAGCAAAGATTTGAAATCAACCTGCCTTCCTATCAATGGTGGACTGAATAAAGAAAAAGTGGTACACATACACTATAAAATACTCCATCGCCATAAATAAGAACAAAATCATGTTCTTTTCAGCAACACAAATGCATCTGGAAGCCATAATTCTAAACAAAGTAACACAGGAACAGAAAACCAAGTACTGCATGTTCTCACTTATGAGTGGGAGTTAAACAGTTAAACATTGAATACACATGGACACAAAGATGGGAACAATAGACCCTGGGCATTATTTAAGAGGAGAGGTTAGAAGAGGGACATCGTTTGGAAGGCTAAGTATTGACCACTATGCTCACTGCCTAGATGACGGGATCATTTATACACCAGGACTCAGAGACATGCAATTTATCCGTGTAACAAACCTGTACATGTACCTCTGCAATGTAAAACAAGAATAGAAGAAAAAGTAAAATTAATTTGGAGAAAAAATATTAATACTAAAAATTAATTAGAAAACAATTCTATTGCTTAAGTCAACTAGACAATATCTGCAATTTACTAGTCTTAATCTGCAAATTATACATGCCCACGGTTTTCATATACTGTTTTCAAATTATGTTTAATTATGAAATACATTAAATATATATAAAAATAAAGAGGAAAATAACAGGAGATATGTATGTACTCACTTCCCAAAGCCAGAAAATATTAATATTCTATAATCATTTCTGGGTCTGATTTTCTCCCTGCCTTCTGAGAAGTTTCCACCACTGTGAAGCTGTTATTCAGCCTTATCAGCTATATACTTCAGTTTGCATAAACAGTAAAGAGCAGAAGTTGGCAAACTATAACCTGTGTGCCCAATCTAGCCATGGCCTGTTTCATATGGTCCATAAGTCAGAATAGTTTTTATATTTTTAAAATCCTGAAACAAGGAAGAATATATGTGGGCTGCAAAGCCCAAATTTATTATCATGCCCTCTACAGGATGCTTTATTGATCCCTGATACTGAGTATTATTTTATGTTTTCAAAATTTATATAAATGGTCTCATAATAAGAAACAACCTTCTGTAACTTTCCATTTTTCACTCAATATTGTTTTTGAGAATTATCAGTGTTGATACCTATAGGTCTAATTCATTTTTACAAACTGCTACATAGTTAAAATACCAATGGAAAAGTCACTATTTTATGATGTCCCTATCAATAAACATTTAGGTTGTATCCACTCTTTGTTCATTAAAAATAAATCTGTGTTAAATATCTTCATACTGCTCATGTGCCAGATCTCTTCCCTTGTATGTACCTAGAAGTAGCATTGCAAGCTATAAGGTATGCACATCTTCAGCTTTGCTCAAGGTAGTCAAATTGTTATTCAAGATGGCTTTGATTTTATTATCTTCACAAGTGTATGATTGTTCTTATTTACTCACATACTTGTTACTATCACCTGTTTAATTTTTGTCATTGCTATCCTCTTGTTCTTTTGTTTGCATTTTTCTGATTAACAGTGTTAATTTGATTAAAGTTATCAATTTACTGATTCTTGGGCTCCAAATCTGCCCTTCTTTGTCCTGCTCTGTGATACTGGAACAAGACTCCATAAACATCTGTCCTTTTATGTTAGACTCTGTCAACAGAGACTATGAATGAAGTGCAAAACCATAGCATAAAGGGGCTTTCCTTCCTCGATCCATAGTTTTTTCCTGTTCAGCACAGTAGCCAACAAATTGGGATGCAAGAGGCCTGGAAGCAAATTCACCTCAGTGGTATGCATGGTCCTTCTCCAACCTGCCCATGCCCTCTGGCAAGTTTCTCAGCCACCTGGCTGGATGCTCCTCTGAGCCAGCTCCAGCCCATGTCTTGTGGTGAGTTTCCTCCCACTGGTAGTTTTACGGGAAGGGGATACCAGAGTATTCTAAATTCTTGATTTCTTTCTTGTTTATTCTCCTGCAGCCTAGAGGTAGTAGCTATTTTCTGTATTTGCTACTTCTATACCCTTAAGGGTTTTTTTTTTAACTTATTTTAGTAATTAACCACTTTTTACTAGTTAATTCTTTACATTAAAGTTTTCCTGTTCAAATTATTGGTATGATTATTATCTCCTGAGTGGATCCTGACTGGTACAACCAGTGAGGCTGAACATATTTTCACCTGTATATTCAGCTTTCTTCCCTGAATCATTGGTAAGGAGGTGGAAGAATGGATGGATTCATGGATGGATGGATGGATGGATGGATGGATGGATAGATGGATGGATGGATCACAAGATTAGATAGGTGATATAGTTGATATAGATAGATAGATAAGATAGATATGCTTCTTTTATTGAAGGCGAAAATTTTGTTTATGTGTTTTGGGTACCAAACCTTTATCAGATCTATGCCTTGCAAATACCTTCTCCAAACCTGTGATTTTCTTCACACTCAATGATGTCTTCTGTCACAAAGAAATTAAGAAGTATTTTCATTTGTAGTTTGTACATTTGTGTCTTATTTAACAAAGTCTTCATTATTCTGACGTTATAAAAATTATCTTCTATTTTTCTCATGAAAGCTTTAGAATTCTGGTTTTTAAATATTTGTATTTAATACACCTGGAATTTTTGTATAAAGTTTAAGCTAGGAATATTATTTTACTGGTTTCTATATAAATAATGATTTTATTTGAGTACCACATATTTAACAGTCAAATTTTCTCCACTAACTTATAGTGTAAACTTATCCTTCAATAAGTTTCATAAACATGAGACTTTTTCTGGAGTTTTTAAAATCCTATTCAATTTGGTCTATTAACCTAATCTACTACAAATGTCCCCTGTTTTAATTATGATAGTTTTATAAGTATTGAAATCTGGTGGGACAAATAAACACTCCATTTCCTCTTTTTCCTTCTTTACATTTGTCTTGACTGATCTTTGCCCTTCACTTTTTCATTTTTAATAAGTTCTAAGAAAAGTACTTTTAGATTAGTATAGTATTGAATTTATTAATAAATTTGGACAAAATAGAAATATTTCCTATGTTGTCTTTCTGCCAACAACACTGTATTTCTCTCCATTTACTTAGGTTTATCTTCAGTAAAGATAAAATATTTTCTCAAAAAAAAAATGACTTTTATGACATTTATTTTTAGATATATAGATTTTTTCTCTAATCAGTTTCTACAATCACATATTCTAATTGATTTGAATAGTATATATAAATGCTATTGATTTTTGTGTAATGATTGTTATATTCAGCAAACCTGCTAATCTAAATTCTAACAGCCTGCCTGCAGATTCTTTTGGATTTTCTATGTTGTCAATCACATGATCTGTGACATTTTGCTTTACATTGTATTTCACATGGAATACTGGAACATTCCTAAAGACTAAGGTAGTTAATCACGAAAATGGAATTCACTAACTACTAAAGAAATATTCATATTCAAAGCTACTCTAAAAAGAAAAGTTTTAGAAATGAAGTTTAGCAGCATCGAGAGCCCTCGTGTGGAAGCAAGTCAAGCTTCTACTAACATTTTGTTTTTTTGAAACTAGATCAGCTCAGACATCAACTGATTTAATCACCCTTGTCAGCTTTTAGTTAAACTGACAACTTCTGAAACTTAATTTACCTATGTTTTCACAGAGTAGCAGGTTGCTGTGGCATTGGCTGTTTGTACTTAATCAAAGATACAGAAAGAGAATACTTCTTTTTCTTATTTATCAGTATCTCTAAATCTCTATCTAAAGGCAGCTAAAGAAATATTTCAGAAATGGTCACCCAGACCAAAGAAAAAGGATTAGAAATCAACAGACACATAAAAATCAGCTTCACATGTAATACAAAATAAAAAAAAGTATTTTTATCCATATAAAATTGTTACAAGATTTTGGTTAGGGTGTTGGTTTGGTTTTTTGAGGAGAAAGAAAAATAAGAGATTGTATATGTGTGTGGGGGGGTTAGATTTAAGAAAGACGTACTTTCATAGATTTCCAACGAGATGTATATACATTGGTGAGCAATTTGGCAATATTTACAAAAAGTCTTTAAATCATAAATGCCATTTGACTCAAGAATTTTCTCCATAATCTTTAAAGAATGAGTCACATCTGTGATAAAAATGGAAATAAAAGGAGGTTGATTGGACATTTATATTGAAATAAATTGTACATCTAATAAAAAAGAAAATGTATTAAATATATTGTGATACATTCATATGACAAATTCTATCTAGCCATTTAAAATCATGTTGTAGAATATTATTTTATGAACTAGAAATAATTTTCCTGAAATATTGAAGTTAAAAAACCCATACTGTATAATATAATTTCAATTTGAATCAAACTACATGTATGTAATAAGAAGGTTTTACTTATCATGTGCCAGGCATACATGTGTATACATTCATTTAATCTTTACAACAATTCTATTTGCTATTCTTTTCACCATTTTATAGATCTAGCAACCAAGGCACAGGGAAATTCAGTAATTTGCCTAAAGTTAGACAGTAAATGGCAAAATTGGACACATACACACACAGCTTTAGGCCAGAAAATAATAGTTATCCTTGAGCAATGGAATTATGGGTTTTCATTTACATATCTGCATGTATTTTGCATTCCCCAAATTTCCTGAAATGAGCAGACATTAACAAATCTAACAAATTAAATAAGTGTTAAGAAAAATATTATTTCTTGTGATAGCAGAAAGAAAAATGCCTACTTAATCATAAGTAAGGGAAAGGCATATTAATCCTCTACATATGCATATTTTTGTACCAGATTCTGGACACTTAGCCCAGTTCCCTATTGATAAGTATTTTATTGGGCATATTAGTTCTGCAAAAACAAAAATAAAAAACAGTAAACCATTCCAATGTAGCAGCTTTATTCCCACTGTCAGTTATGTTTGATGTTGGGGAGAAATTTTCCACCCCTTATACCTTGAAAATAACTGATGTCAGGTTCCAACTCTGCTGTGTACACTCATTACCCTTAGCCAGAAATCACTGGGTTCTGTAAGAAAAAATATTGCCCCATTAAACAAAGTGTCATCATTGAAGGGCAATTATTCTTTTTTATTTTTCCTGTGAAGTTATCTTAATAACTCACTCATAACAGTTATCTCCTAGGAAACATCTAGTTCATACACTAAGACTGTTAAACAATATGAATCCAGGACAAATAGCACAGTATAAATATTTCCAACCATGAAGTGTTTATATTTATTACAAATTGATACAAGGCAAAGACCACTGCCAGCTACTGCCTATTGTTGGTGGAAAATTAAATTATTCTTACTTTTTGTGGGCTTTTTACTCATCTATATGCAGCTTGTCGTCCTAGAAATTATATTTCGCCATACCTTAGAAAGCTAAGTAAAACCCAATTGGCAAACCAAAATTTTTATTTATAAGACCCAACATTTGTGAGAAATAAGGGGAATTAACAAGTTAGACAATCATCATTCTAATATCACCAGACTATAATTCTGTACTGGAGATGAGAGAATCCCTTTTATTGCTTTTCCTTCAACATGAGATGTAAGGGAGAATTTCCAAGGACAATTACAGTGAAATCTTCATATAAATTCTTGTTGACATGAAAATTTCCCACATATGTCCATGCATAGCTGCCCACAGGATGGATCACCAGCTCAAGCTACTTAGGCCTAAAACCGTCTACACTCTTATGTTTATTATTTTCTGCTTAACTTCCATTTGCCTGTAATATAAACCTACTGGCAGAATTATGATTAAGGCCAAACACAAATTCCTATCATTCAGGACAGAGCAAAAAGAAAACACTGATGGGAACATTTACCAAAACTTGTCACCTGACACACCCTGAGCATAAGGCTCAGTGCATAAAGCTTGAAATAACTTATACTGGAAACCTGTAGTCACTATGTTTTATTTTTCAATCCAGTGCTAGTTTTTCATTTCCTTTTCAAGGAAAAAGTGTTCTTTTCTTGAACCTTGAAAAAGAAAGGAGTGAAAT
This sequence comes from Cacajao melanocephalus, assembly GCA_963573385.1. Classification (NCBI taxonomy): domain Eukaryota; kingdom Metazoa; phylum Chordata; class Mammalia; order Primates; family Pitheciidae; genus Cacajao; species Cacajao melanocephalus. The sequence continues at coordinate 26,119 of CAUYLG010034415.1, read as the reverse complement.
GTCATACAAAGCAAAAGAAATATCTAGGTTGCTTATAAATACCTTATTCAAGGTGGTTATTATATTTTTCAGAGTAAGGTTATATTTCATTTCTTATATATGTTAAAATTAAGACTTGCTTTAATTATCATAGTTATCTATTTCTGTGTAACAAATTAATCCCAACATGTGGTGCCTTAACACAACAAAATTTATTATCTATACCGCTTCTGTGGGTCAGGAAACCAGATGCAATTTAGCTGCATTTCCTGCTTCAGTGTTGCTCACAGGCGGCAATCAAAGCATTGGCAGGTTGCAGTCATCTTAAGGCACTCCTGGGGAAGAACCACTTCCAAGCTCATTTATGTGGTTAAAGGTAGGATTTAATCCTTGTGGGTTGTTGCACTGAGGGGTTCAGTTCCTTGCTGGCTGTTGGCCAGAGGCCGCCCTTAATTTCTTGCCACATGGGTCTCTCTCACATGGTAACTTGCTTCATCAAAGTGAGAAAGCCAAGAAAGCAAGAGTCTTCTAGCAAGAGAGCATCCTACAAGGATGAAAGTCGAAGTCTTTGGTAACTTAATCATGGAAGTTAAGTCCCATCACTTTTGATGTATTCTATTCTTTAGAAACAAGTCACAAGGTCCAACCCACACTCAAGAGGAGAGGATTACACAAAGGCACGAACACCATCTTAGAAGTCTGCCTACCACGCACAGTAGTACACTGTGAATTAGAAGCATGCTCAGATTGAGACGTATTAACCAAATCTTTATTTGACTTGTTTCCTTTTTGAAAGTAACTTTTATTAACAGTATACAGTGATTCTAAGGTATTACACACACAGAGAGAAAGAGAGAAATTAACTTGGAATTTAGAGTTCAAGATAAGAGCAGAATAAAGCTGTTTAAAAATTTTTAGGTGACACTTAGGACAGAAATAGGAGTTGTCTGACCTTTATAACTGCTTCCCTCTGCCCCAGCCAGGTATAATCAACTGATTCAAGGGGTGTAGTCACACTGTGACTGCTCCCCCATGGTTGCCCAATCACAGTTGCTTCCCAAATTCTCAGTGCTTTACATTCCCCAGGGTACAAGGCAACCCCATGATGAGGGTGAAGTGAAAGAGCTAAGATGTGAGCCGGAGTCTTTTTGTGGCCAATCCTAAAGAGCTTTTATCTCTTCTCCAAGTGGAAAAGGGTCCTGATCTATTGTTTCCAGTCTGTTGCTCCGTGGAATAGTGGAATCCACAGAGTGGAATCTGATAACCCTTCTTTCACAAATATGGACCCCATTATTCTTAATCAAGGGTTTGAGGTTTGTTTAATAAGTCGTTTGTTTTGGAATTCAAAACTACAATTTTGCTTTTTGAATTACTCTATCCTCTTTGAATTCAAACAATCCATGTAGGGATTCAACTGACTTCTTTGTTCTGGGATCTGTGGGTGCTCACCTGAGGCAAAGTCCACACCATGGTCAAATAAATAAAAAAAAAAAAAAAAAAAAAAAAAAGCTGAGGTCAGTACATTTTTAAAATCTGGCATATAGGTTTTGGTTTGTAATGTTAAGATCATTTTTAAACTCTCCAAGTGATTCTGATTCACAGCGATGTTTGGAAGTCCCTGATTTTCAGCACCTATTTTGTAGCTAGTGTAGTGGGTAGCCATTTGTGTTCAGATCAGTGTCACTAGCTGGGTAACATTGGGCAAGCTATTGCTTTAAGCCTTAATTTTCTCATCTGTAAAATAAAATCATTTTATGTAACTTATACATAACATCCGTTATTAGAAGCGAAAATGATAACATCTATAAAGTTTTTACCTCAATGCCTGAAACATTGCAAACACATAGGGTGAGCTGTATTAATAATTATAACCGTGCACTAAAACATAAACATGAAATATTGGTCATCAGTGAATCTATTCAAGTACATAATATATCTCTGTCAACTTTCCAGGTTTATTTTTAGGGTATCTTCTTAGATTGTTTTGAGGATATATGTTATAGCACATTTTAAATTATTCAAGCACCACATAAATATAAGGCCATATTTTAATTTTATTCTTTCATTCATTTGAGTGCTGTTCTCGGCACTGGAGATACAGCAATGAGCAAGACACACAGGCCACTGACCAGAGAGAAATTGCACACTAATGGGGCAACAGACAATAGACCTAAATCATTTATAATGTGATGTCATTAGTGATCATTTCAGCCAGGCAGGGAAGCATACAACTATAAGCTGGGGGTGGGTGGCATCTACTTTAGAGGGGATGGACAAGATGGGTATTTTAAGGAAGACAACTGAGCAGAGATTAAAGAAAATAAGGGAGTGAGTGATGGGAAATTCCAGGGGTGATGGGAGCTTTCCAGATGAAGCAACCCAGGGCAAATACCTCTGAAGAACCATGTGAACCTACTTAAAAACATCATGGGCCAGGCACGGTGGCTCACGCCTGTAATCTCAGCACTTTGGGAGGCCAATGTGGGCAGATCACGAGGTCAGGAGATGGAGACCATCCTGGCCAACATGATGAAACCCTGTCTCTACAAAAAATCCAAAAAAATTAGCTGGGTATTGTGGTGCATGCCTGTAGTTCCAGCTACTTGGGAGACTGAGGCAGGAGAATTGCTTGAACCCAGGAGGTAGAGATTGCAGTGAGCCAAGATCGTGCCACTGCAGGGCCCACTGAGCAAGAGCAGGTGAGAGGAGAGGCCATGCACCACACTGTGGGACATGGTAAAAAAAAAAAAAATTTGAAACTTTCCTAAGAGCAAAAGACCATTAAAGAGTCTTCATAACAAGTCAAAAGATCTGATTTACATTTGTGTTGTAGAAGAATATATGTAACATAAAATTTACCATGTTAACCATTTTAAGTGTACAATTCGGTAGCATTAAGTAAGGTCACAATCTGGGGCAATCAACATCACTATTTTCAGAATATTTTCACTATTCCAAACAGAAGCTCAGATCCACTGAACACTTAACTCCCCATCCTTCCCTCCTTCGCACTGGTTACCACTAATCTGTTTTCTAGCTTTATGAATTTGCCTATTCTAAGCACCCCAGTTAAGTGAAAACAGTCAATATCTGTCCTTTTCTGACTTCTTTAACTTAGCACAATGTTTCAAGTTTTATCTATGTTACATCATGAATCAGATTTTCAATTTCTATTTTTAAAAGATGATTCTTGGTGTTGCTGTTATGCTAAGAACCCATAGTACAAGAGGAAAAACACAGAGAATGAGACAGAATGCTGTAACCTGGTGAGAGATGATGGAGGTTTGGTTCAGAATCTCTCTATCAAGAACAGCCACTTTGGAAAAGGTGTGGAACCTTCTAAGATGGCTGCTTTGTAGAACAATACTCAACTGGATGTTTGATTCAGGGTTTCATTTAAAACACCAGTCTCCTTTCTTTATCTAGACACAAACTCTTTTCTGTTCGCCTCCCAATGAGTATTTCCTGATTTACTTAGATGTCCAGCATTCTGACAATCATTGTGAGTGGTTAAAAACTGTAAGACATGGTCTTTTCCCTTTAATCTAGTTTGGGGCATAAGGCATGAACAGTATGAGACAATGAGAAAATAGTTTATGACCAATATTAAACACAGAACACTGAATTATAAACCAGGAGACCCTCTACCAAAGTGTGGTTAAAGTAACAGTATGTTGCAATCAATTATTTAGTTTCATTCAAAGTAAACTCCATTTTGACAGATTATATTTTCTAAAGATGACTGCAGCAATACCTCCTATCCCATGGGCTCTTTGAGAATTGCCAATGACTATCCAGAGGTGGTATTTACATCCCTGCCCTTTATCCTGGGCAGGCATGAGACTGTCTCAACCAATAAGTAGGACAGAGTGGTACTATGTGACTTCTGAAGCAAGGTCATAAAAGTGTCATGTATTTTGGCCTTGTTTCCCTGGGATGTTTTCTCTTGGAAAGAGGTTATGAAGAAGCCCAAGCAGTCTGTAGAGGCCAACATAGAAAAAAGCAAGGCTCCAACACCCCAGCCTCCAGCCAGCAACCCCCAGTCCTGGCTGAGCTTCCAGCTAGCAGCCAGCACCACTTTGCTTTGATGGATGTGAGTGATCCCCCTTTTAAGTGGACCCTCTTCCCCCTACTGAAACACCACTACTGACATTGGACCCACCTCTCTAAGCCATGTCCAAATTGCAGATTTGTGAGCAAAATAAATGTCTTTTTAAACACACTACATTTTGGCTAGTCTGTTTCTCAGCAGTAGGTCACTAGAGCACCCCCTCACACACACCCCATGACAAACTTCACTGTTACTTGTATTAAAGTAGGAGCTCTTAAATAGGAGAGAAAAGGGCCAGGCGTGGTGGCTCACACCTGTAATCCTAGCACTTTGGGAGGCTGAGGCGGGCACATTAAGAGGTCAGGAGTTCAAGAATAGCCTTACCAACATGGTGAAACCCTGTCTCTACTAAAAATACAAAAATTAGCTGGGCGTGGTGGTGCGCATCTGTAATCCCAGCTACTCAGGAGGCTGAGGCAAAATAATCTCTCGAACCCAGGAGGCACAGGTTGCAGTGAGCCGAGATCATGTCACTGCACTCCAATTTGGGCAACAGAACAAGACTTCATCTCAGAAAAAAAAAGGAGAGAAAAGGATGGAGTTACATTAGCATTTTGGAAAATGAACATAACCCACAACCTGTCTTAATTAGGCCCAATTTCACTAACAGTAATTGTTACCGGTGTGCCATTTATAGTTATTCAATAAACATAAAATGATTATACAAATACTATGTAACAAAATTAGCTTGCAGATCCAGAAAATGCCTCTATAGTTTTGTCAAAATCTGAGTGGTCTTGAATGTTAATAATATCCTTGCTCCTGAACAAAAAGAATAGATTTTTTGTGTCAAAAGGGTTCGGAGAAGGGGAAAATGAATGAAAGTTGGGGTAGGAAGACATCCTTGGACCTTTGGCGACTGTTGAAGAAAGAGTGGCATTTGACAAAGTTCAGTGTTTACCAAGTAAGGGATATAATACGCACAGACAGATACCACATGGTGGGATACAGGCTCCGTTTCTTTTATGGACCAATAACTAGAACAGAAGAGAGATCTTAAGAAGTGAATGAAAAGGTGATGCCAACTTGCTGACAAAACTACAATGTAAAATCCTTTAGTATTAGTTTTAAATCTTCCAGTAATTGCTGACAATTTGCTTATTGTATTTACATCCATTAACTAGGAATCCAAATAAATCTCTTTTTCATGAATTCTTCACTGTCTCTCAGACAAGCAACAGAACACCTTTCATTAAAAGGAAGTTAACTTTATTTTTCTCTAACAGCTCCTCAGAAGTTAAAACATATATATATCTTGATTATGCTGCTTCTTTCTCAAGTAAATTCAATATGTCTATAAGACAAAGAGATTAACGGTAAAAATTCTCAGTTGTCTCAGTATTTATTAATCCTAACAGCTTGAGTAAAAACCATTGACAACTGTACGTGTCAGCTGATGGGCAGTTTCAAAATTACAGGAATGTAGTCCCAGTTGAGGTGAAGTCAGCCTACCTCTGTCTTCCACCACCATTTCAGACTCCTATTCCCATGCTTTAGTATTTACATATTCATTAACTCACCCATTAACTAATATGTTCTAAGCACTCTTCCAGTCTCTAATGTCTGTGGCTACGGAGCCTCCAGGCGCAGTTTCACGTACTCAAGTCTCTGAAACAATGATTTGTTCAACTCTGGAAACAGATAGCACTTCCCAAGGTCATTGAGGTACCCTGATAAATAGTTCTTCTCTTACTGTGCAAATTCTAAATCAAATAAGATCAATATGTTGCAAAATATCACTCAGATAAAACTGAGTTGGTGGATGTCATTTATGTCTGTGAGCAAGTGACTTTCCCACAAACTGAATCCCAGAAATCAACAGATAAAAGAGATGGCTTCCTGTTCCTGACCCTCAAATTGGCAGAGCCTCTCTATAGGGGAAAAGAATGGAATATCCTCCTTGCTAACAACAAGGAAACAAAAGGGCTGGAGCTATACATGCCCATTTCTCTCTTCAGATTCCCAAACAGAGTAAGAATGACAAGATAGGTCAGAAGTCTTATGGCAAGCGAACTGCTTGCACACAGAGCAGGAGTGGGCAAATTATGATCCACTCTGGGACATAAAATGGGTCATTTCATGAAAAATTTGGCCCATTACATTTTTTTGTACAGCCCACAAACTAAGAATGGTTTTTATGGTTTTGAATGAATGGTTAAAAAAAATCAAAAGAGTATTTCATGACACATGAACATTATATGAAATTCAAATTCCAGTGCCCACAAATAAGGTTTTATGAGAACACAGCCATACTCATTTGTTTACATATTGTTTATGGCTACTTTCTCACTCCAATCTCTGAGATAAGTAGTTGCGGCAAAGACTATATGGCCCACAAAGCCTAAAATATTTGCTATTTGACCCTTTACAGAAAAAGTTTGCTGACACCTACATAAAAGAAACAGCTGGGTTGAGGAAGAAGCATTCTCCCTGGGATTATTTTAGAGACGGAATCTCCTTTTATCATTTTGTCTTTGTTGTAGGACCACCATTCTCTCAGTTCCCTATCCTTCTCCCTCACTCAAAACCAGGCAGGAATTTTATGGCTTTCCTTAACCCCTTATTTAATTAACTATAATTTGTTTTCTGTTTATTTGTTCTTTAAAAAGTCTTCAAATCATTCCATGATCCCTACAACAATTTTCCTATTAGTTTTCTTCTTTCTTTTTTCTTTTTTTGAGACTGGGTCTCGCTCTAGCCCAGGCTAGAGTGCAGTGTTAGGATCACAGATCACTGCAGGGTCGAAATTCGGGGCTCAAGGTATCCTGCTATCTCAGCCTCCCGCTATTAACTTCTATAGTCTTTTAGAATTGAAAATAACTTTAGAAAGTTTCTGTTCAATCCCCTCATTAGCAAAATGAGGAAACTGTTACTTTGTGAGGCAAAGGACTTTCCCGAATTTGCAAATCTAATTTTTGATCGACTATTAACTAGACTCTCTCCCAAAAAGTAACTCAGTGATTCCTCTGTCATACTCATAGCATTCTCTCTCCATGTTGTACTCATTAAGAAATTTTCAGATTCCTATTGACCAAGTCAAATTTATAATCTAGGCTGTGAATCAGAGAACTGTAGACTGTGGGACAAACTTTGCTATGTGTTTTTGCAAACAAAGTTTTACTGGAACACAAGCAGAATCATTTACTTATTATCTATGGCTGCTTTTGCACTACAGTGACACAGTTGAGTAGTTGCACCAGAGACTGTATGGTTCACAAAGTGTAAAATATTGACCATCCAATTCTTTCCAAAAAAAGTTTCCTTTTCTGATCTACAGCCCTAACCTAGACCACTCAAAGTACTCTCATTCCTCATCACTTTCTATGGTACTTATGGCTTGTTTTCTATATCTGCTCTTAGTTTCTACAGTAATGAAACTTCTGATTATTTTAACCAAGCACATGGCAGACTGAACTAAAGACATTTCTCAGCTTCCTTTGTATCTTGGTGTGATCAGTGGAATAAATGGGATGTCAGTGGACTTCATGCAATTTCCGGGAAGTGTCCTTAAAGGAAGAAAGATAGTATACTCTTGTCTTTTGTATCCGTCTTTCTAGCTAGAATAGTAACAACATAACTGTAAAGTCATCTCACACATGGATGATCTTGGACCTAGAATTAATACATGGTAGAGCAACAAGATGGAAAGATCCTGGATCCTTGACATCAGAGTTTTTCTACCATCCTCAGACTACATACATCTGGATGTTTACGTGAGTGAGAAATACAATTCTGTGTTAAACAAACCTCTGCCAATTAGGATTTTTCTGTCTGTACTTAATTCTAAGTGATACACTTATAACAGAAATTTTTCTTCCAGACAAGCCAATACCTTTCTAGTTTGTTGAATTAGCTATGCTTATTCTCATACCTCCATTCTTTTGCTCATGCTGCTAGCTCATGCTGGATTGCCTACTCTTTCCTCCTCCATTTGTCTATATTTTACTAATTCTTCAAAGCAGTTGAAGTTCTATCTCCACTGTGAAACACTTTGCTTCTCTTTCTCCACTTAGAACTCAGCACAATATGTTTGGACAACTGAGATTACACACTGTATTATATTCTTTTAGTTATGTGTGTTGGTTTTTTATGCCCAACGATAATGTAGACTTGTACAGGATTACGATCATTTGTTTTATTTTTGTTTCTGCTGCCCCAATGCTATAGTTAACCACAAGATATTTGAATTTATTTTAATAAATGTGGGCAAAATTAAGCCAAGCATAGCCATGAGTTCACAGGTTCTCATACTTTAAACTCAGATGTGTTTTTGACACCTGAATCATAATGTGTAAATCAACCAAAGGGAGATTTGTCCAAGGTGAGGTCATTCAAAATGGCATATGATGTACATTTAGTCAAAAAAATTATGTGCTGCCTAGTAAAGCCACCATGAGATAATTCATACTAGTGTCACATATGGCAAATTGGACAAATGTGCCACACAATCTGTTTTAGTCCGTTCCTGCTGCTAAAACAAAATACCACATACTGGGTAATTTATAAATTATAGAAATGTATTTTTCACAATTCTGGAGGCTGGGAAGTCCTAGATCAAGGTGCCAGTAGATTTGGTGTCTGGTGAAAGCTACTTTCTTTTTTACTTTTCTTAAAAATTTTTCCGTAAGTTATTGTGGTACAGGTGGTATTTGGTTACATAAGTTCTTTAGCGGTGATATGTGAGATTTTGGTACACCCACCACCCAAGCAGTATACACTGCACCATATTTGTAGTCTTTTGTCCCTCAACCCACTCCCACTCTTCCCCTCAAGTCCCCAAACTCCATTGTATCATTCTTAAGCCTTTGTGTCCTCATAGGTTAGCTCTTACATATCAGTGAGGACATCCAATTTGCAGCGACCTGGATGAGATTGGAGAATATTATTCTAAGTGACATAACTCAGAAATTTTCCATTTCCAGAAATGAGTCTCCAATCTCATCCAGGTCACTGCAAATGCTGTTAATTCATTTCCTTTTATGGCTGCCTAGCATTCCTTCATACATACATATACCACAGTTTCTTTATCCACTCATTGATTGATGGGCATTTGGGTTGGTTCCATAATTTTGAATTGTGAATTGTGCTACTATAAACATGCATGTGCAAGTATCTTTTTCAAATGACTTCTTTTCCACTGGGAAAAGACGCCCAGTAGTGGGGTTGCTGGATCAAATGGTAGTTCTACTTTCAGTTATTTAAGGAAACTCCACACTATTTTCCATAGTGGCTGTACTAGTTTACATTCTCATCAGCAGTATAGAAGTGTTCCCTGTTCACTGCATCCATGCCAACATCTGTTTTTTGATTCTTTGATTATGGCCATTCTTGCAGGAGGAAGGTAATATCACATTGTAGTTTTGATTTGCATTTCCCTGAAAGTGAAGGCTACTTTGTTTCACACAATGGCCTCATTCTCTGGAGGAGGCAAAGGCTGTGTCCTCATCTAGCAGAAGGAATGAAACGGCAAAAGGTATAGGGCACTTCCTTCAACCTCTTTTATATGAGTACTGATTTACTTACGAAAGCAGAACTTTTATGACTTAATCACTTCGCTTTCCAAAAAAAACTCACCTTTCAATACTATCACATTGGGTAACAGGTTCCAAGGTATGGAATTTGGAAGGGCACATACATTCAAACCACAGCACTCTCACTGCAATAAGTGGATATAATTCCACATTTAGTTTTCTCCTTTGAGATGCTTTGTAGCCCTGGATGCCAGCCAGCCATACCTTTTGTCTAACTATAATAATAGAATATTTGACAGATAAATTCAAGCTAAGGTCAAAAGCTAGTAAGATACTGTTTATACTTGTCCCAGTTCATGAAGCAAACAGAAATATAATGGCTTGTCAAGAGCTCAAATGTCAATGCTCAAACATTTCTTAAATCTACATCCAAGCAGCTTGCCCCCTGTGGAACTGTACATCTTGTTTATCTACAAGGCGTAGGGCCATTTGTATAAGCCCATCCTGCAGTTCTTAAATGGTGATGTGTAGTCTGTCTATTCATATTAGCTTATGGCAGAGTTCTTAGAACATTCTTACAAATGAATTGATTACAGGGTCAGCCAAAAGCCTACCTAGAAACAAGTGCCAGGAGCTGCTGAAGAGAAAATTGAGTTAAAGTCATATGGGCACTGGTTGTTTTTTAGTGCATGAAGGTTGCTTGCCCCCAGTTCTTTCCACTTGCAATTTGAGGTAGCTCTATGACAAACCTTCCTTGGGAGGGCAGACAGTTGCCTATCTGCAGAGGAAAATGAGATCATGGAAGAAGAGAAACTTGTCAGATGGCATGGGAACAGAGGGTGCTCTTGGGTTTTTTGCTTGTTTAACCATATTGCTCCTGTGCATATCCCCAAAAGCTTATTCTTTCAGTTTTACTGAACATTTTGTTCATCTCCTTGATTGTCAGTTATTGGTTACTTTTTTGAAGTTCTTTTCAGAATTTTTCTTTCCCTTGAAGAGAATATGTCATTATGTGTGTCTGCATTGTTTTCACCAGTGTCGATTTGAGAAAAAAATCTTACCCCTTCATCTTGCTTCATGCCTTCAGCCCAGCCCTGGCAGCATTAGGAAAGCCATATCCCAAAGAAATCTCCTACGTTTCCCTCAAACGAAAAGTAAATATTAAAATAGAAAGAAAACTCAGTGCATTTTATTTTAAGATGGTTCTTCTTAAGTGTCTTAGTTCACCTCTAAATGTCTCCCTGTCCATTCGTATATTCTAAACCAGTCCATTCTTCCCCGTTTCTACTCCCCATCTTCTTCAGGCCTTTCTCCAATCAGTTAATTTTTTCTTATTTATAGTAAACACTGTTTCTTCCTTCACAAACCTTCCTTAACTGATTATGTTGGAGAAATATAATTAAAAACAAAATCTTCTGTCAACCCAGAAATCCTTCACAAAGATAGTAGAGAAAGAAAATAGTATTTTTTGAAAAAGCATTAAACCAGAATGTGATGTATATCACAGGCAATGTGCTATGAGATTGTGAAGGCAGAAAGAAATCTCCCTTTTTTATTTAAGTAGATACAACCCATTACAAGCATGTTTCAAAATAAACAGTAACCAGTCTTTAAGTAAGAGGACTGACAGCACAATTTGTCCCACATAGCTCATTCTGACTTTAATGAGTAATGGGGATGACCATTTGTTTTAGTTAATTGGCCTTATTCAGACGAAAAATAAACTTCTCCTATCTGTATAATAAGGGGCAGTTTTGCAACTTAGATCAAGGCACCCACTAAGGCTCCTTACCTCTCAAAGAATCTGGGAGACAGAGGTACTCTCTTCTTTAATGTTTACATTTCATAGAGATGGCGCCGAGGTCTTTAAGACATTGTTGGATCATAAAGCTGAGAAAAGCCCTATCTAGTTTTCCAAAGACTTATGTATATTTTAAAGAGAGGAGGAAGAGCTTAAAATTTCAAGTTTTCTAAAGTAAATGCTCAAAAAAAAAAAATAGAATGGGGTAGGACATTGTAAGAACATCCTTGTTCTACCTAGTGTAATATGTGTCATGGAGCAGGGAAAAAGAAAGATCTGGAGGCCAGTAATGAAAAAGCTCTATAACGAGGGAAATGGGGAGAAATCAGGAAAAACACAGGCATAGACTTTGTGTAGCAGATAAATATAGTTCTTGGACACAATTCAAAAAAATTTGCTGATTGTAACTAAGGAGTAATATGTTTGGTGAGGATTCTTAGGCCCCACTTCAGACATCTCATTGAGTAACTTTTAAGAACTTAGGTTTCAGTTCCAGAAGATATAATTAAAGAAAAAAATCTTTCCCACATGATGTTGCTGTGCAGCGAGGTTTAGGAAACACTGACGGGGTATAACAATGTGGGCCTCTAACTTTTCATTGAGTTAGTCCTAGAGAATCTGGCCTAAGATCTTAGTGAAAAGGAAATAGAAATGAATAAAACAGGTAATACCAACAGTTTGTAAACAAATAAAGAAATAAGCAAAGTCCATTCCATTTGAATTTTTTAAAAATGAAATTTAAAAATCTCCTACCATAGAAGAAAGAGCAGCTGCTGCAGACAATTCCTACCTCCCTCCCACTTATAACACAGGCTTTGAGAGTTGGGTGTCAGAAAAGGCTCCAGGGCTTCAGGGAAGATGAGGATAGTAACTACAGGAGCCTCACAAGGAGAGGACACTTCCAGGAGATGAGAGTGGGAAGGGGACATTTGGAGATCTCTGGAGACTCAGATCAGCCTGCCATTACACTTAACTTCAACTTCCTATCTTCTTTCAGACTCAGGTTTATAGATGAAAAGCCAAAGGTGAGTGCACCACTTCTGCTGACAGGTGACTGACAGAAATAATTAAGCACAGAGCTTGGCTGAGGGCTGAGTTTTCTGAATAGCATTAGGACCCTTGGGGCTGAGAAAATATAAATTTCTTACCACCTGCAAGAAACTGGCAAGTTTACAAAAGATGTTTTCAAGATTTCCTGGCAGGTGGGCAGCACTGTTTGACAGCAGGATTCTGTCTAAAGAACAGCTGATCTAAAAGTAGTGTCTTAAGCACAATGGGGATGGATGGAGAGATTAAAGCGCAAGATAAAAGTGCACTGGAATATTTTTATAAAGCAATATAATTTAATAAATAGCAAAGGGGACAATAAAAGAGATATGATGTCTATAAAAGGATTTAAGATGCAAGATGGACTGGGATCAGACATAAAATTAAATATAAGCTTTTGGGAGCATACCACAGGTAATACAAATCTTTCAGATCCCTACCTATAGAAGAGAAATATATCCATCTAAAACCACAAAACTGGAGCAAATACCAGCTCACATCGCTGTGGTAATGAAAATAAATGAGAATGGCTCCTATACTCAAATGAAATTCAGCTTCACCTGATAACTATCAGGAAATTCAGTTTCTCAACGACATCACACTGAGTAAATGCCGTAACAAAAACTCATTTGTTGAATGCCTACTGTGTGCCAGGCATGAGGCTAAGTATCCCACACATTATCTCAGAAATGCTCAAAGTAATTTGAAGAATTAGTTATTATTTACATTTTATATATGTGAAGCCAGAGTTTCTGAGAAATAAATTGCCCAGAGTATACAACCAGGAAATGGTGGAAGCAGAATTGAAACTGAGGGCTGCTGGACACAGAGCCCTTTGCATTTTCATACTGGTTTCTATTATAGAGTCTGTGGATTATGTTTCTCATATTCTTCTACTCTATAATTGGATTCCAAATAGTCATGAAACAGAGGAGCACTCTGACCAGACCTTTTCCCATTTAACATGCAATTTCTGAAAGACTCTAATCCTCCAATTATCCACCAAAAGGTAATCTCTCATTCTAACCTCCAATTTTCTACTAAATCAACAGTCTTCATGTTTTTCTATAGTGTTCTCCTATTAGCACAAAAATATTGATCACATAGTCCTAATATGTGTATATTTATGTATAATTTTGTGAGACTATATTACATACATTATAACAATTCAAAATAGAATATGAAATTAATACTATTTTTAATATTGAGTCCAATATGGTTGAATATGCTGTCTTTTAAAATTTTGTTTAATATCTTGTTATATAATAGATTCTGCATCAGATTCTAAGTTCAGTTTATTTTGATAGCTATATGAGGTATATTTCATTAGTTGGTTATGGCAGTCATTAAAAGCAAATTTTCAGCTAGTAAATACCCATTTTCTCTGATGTCAAACAGTTGTCACTGAAAACATAGTAGACCATGTCACTTGATTATATTTTGACAAGTGGGTTGAAGTAACCACACCAAAGTGTTAAATATTTTTAACAAGTTTAGAAAATTCTATTTTCAAGGTTCTTAAATGTATGTATGTGCACACACACGTATGTGTGCATGTGACTCCTGAACAATGGCACACTTAATACATTATTGAAACAATGAAAAGATCTCCAAATGTCCATTTTCTTTTGTTTTATTTTAGCTTTTGGAGTACGTGTACAGGTTTGTTATTTAATATACAGGTAAACTTGTATCATGGGGTTTGTTGTACCAATTATTTCATCACACAGGCACTAAGCCTAGTACCTAATGGTTATTTTTTTATTATAGTCTTTAAATTGTTATTTTGTCATTAGTCATTAATACCAAACTTACAGGTAAATAACTGCAAATGTATTTGGCAAACCCTTTCAGATCTGAGGAGATAATCATTTTAACTGTATAATGTGGCTGAAAAGCTCCTATTAGAAGTGTCAGCTCTAACACTTTCTTATGGTACATATAATATTTATAAATATTTTATATGTATAAATATTTTCAACTATAATCCCCATATTAATATTTTAGGCCTCTTGTCCATTTCCTGGGCTACGTCCTTCAGTTAAAATGCAATAATAAATTCTGTAAATTCATTTATCCAATAATGTCATTGTGTAGCAGAGCCCTGATTAGACCCATAAGGTACCACTGTCAGCCCATACTTGGTGCAAAATTAAACTCTTGGTGCAGGAATCTTCCTTTACTGTACATAATATATTCTGATACAAGACACAGGAATCACATGATGCAGCCAGAGCCACCCATCCACAGATGATGTTTGGTAAAGCTTGTTTTCTAAAAAGTAAAATTAAATACAAATAGTAGTTCTAATATTTTCTTCTCTCAGCATAAAGAGGGCCCACACCCCCTCTTGCAAGGCCAAGAAATAGTGCACAACTTCAACGCGATGCACTACCAACACCCCAAAACAATTTATGCAAAAGAATATCTTGTTATACAATAGGTTCTGGATCAGATTCTAAGTTCAGTTTATTTTGATAGCTATATGAGGTATCTTTCATTAGTTGGTTATGACAGTCATTAAAAGCAAACATTCAGTTAGTAAATACCCATTTTCTCTGATGTCAATCAGTAGATTTATTTTCTACTAAAACCCAATATTCATCCTTTTCCTGCATTCCTATCTTTCAATGTTAAACAAAAAATAGGAGAAATACCTAATGTAGATGACAGGGAGATGGATACAGCATACCACCATGACATGTGTATACCTATGTAACAATCCTGCACAATCTGCTCATGTACCTGAGAACTTATAAAAAAAAATTAACTTGTATGAGTACATAGTAGGTA
Organism: Cacajao melanocephalus; assembly: GCA_963573385.1. Classification (NCBI taxonomy): domain Eukaryota; kingdom Metazoa; phylum Chordata; class Mammalia; order Primates; family Pitheciidae; genus Cacajao; species Cacajao melanocephalus. The sequence continues at coordinate 10,917 of CAUYLG010034415.1, read as the reverse complement.
TATATATTTATGGGGTGCATGAGATATCTTGATACAGGTATACAATTTATAATAATCATATCAGGATATAAGGGACATCCATCACCTCAAGCATTATCATTTCTTGGAGTTATGAATGTTCTGATTATACTCTTTTAATTATTTTTAAATGTACAAATTGTTTAGTCCCTGAAGAAAAAAAGAAAATTAAAAAATGCTGAAATAAAAAAAGGAAGAAAAATGCCAGCGATCAAGAAAACTTTGTTGACACTGGCTAATGCCTGTAATCCCAACACTTTGGGAGGCTGAGGCAAAAGGATCATTGAGGCCAGGAATTTGAGACCAGCCTGGGCAATATAATGAGACCTCACCTCTCCAAAAAAAAAAAAAAAAAAATTTGAGATGGAGTCTCTGTTGTCAGGTTGGAGTACAGTGGCATGATCTTGTCTCACTTCAACCTCCACCTCTGGGTTCAAGAGATTCTCCTGCCTTAGCCTCCCAAATACTTGGAACTATAGGCGCATACCACCACACCCAGCTAATTTTACAAAAAAAAAAAAACATTTTAAATGAGGTGACATGAAATGTGGGAGAATCACTTGAGCCCAGGAGGTAGAAGTTGCAGTGAGCTAATATGCAGTCAAAACAAATTCTGCATATATGTGTATATACAGTTTGAGTTGGCTGAAAACTCAAATACATGCCATAAGCAAGACAAAAGTTTATTTCTCTCACTTAACAAAGGTTCAGAGGAGGTATGGCTTTCTTCCTCAGGAAACACCTCAGTCCATTCTATCTGCCTTCGTAGCAGGAAAAGAATGGAAGAGGGTTAAGGACATATCGCCTACTCAGTTGACTCATCCCCTTTAAGGTGCTTTTCCAGAAGCCCCACCCAACATACCATGGCCACCACCATCTGCAAGAATTGGAGTCTTTACTTGAAGTAAACTCCAGGTTTTCTTCTGTGGAAGTAGGAAAGAATGGCATTTGAGTAGGCAATGAGCAGGCAGTGTCATACTTTTAACAATATAGCTACCTTTAATATGTTTCTTTAAAGTGTAATGGTGGCAGAACAATAACAACAAATCTGCATGAGACGAAAAGAATGAAAGAAAATAGGAGATGCAGATAAAAATGAAGAATCACAGAAGTATTATGCTGACTCTCATAAGAGGAGGAAAAGAGGGCTCCGTAATAGATTTGATTATAAGCAAAGCAAGATTTCAGATAGACCCCATTCCACTTTCCAAAAATAAATTTAAATAAGTTGGAAAAGCGAGAAATATAAGATGCACTATATCCAACATGTTATTCATTCTATCTATTTCCAGGAACACCAGGAGTTAGAGTGAAAATGGTAAACAGAATAGACTTTGGCAACTGGAGTATGCTCCTTCCATTTATTCCCACAGAAAAGGCTAGAATCTCCTCAATGTGTGATGTATATCCATAACACATCTGTCCTCCTATTCCATGAAGTTAATATTTCTGTACAATACTTGCTGCTAAATGCATTACTTGCTTTTTTATGGTTTTGCTACATAAACATAATATTGAAATGTATGTGTAATCATTTTAATGTCACAAATTTAAAAGTTTTTTAATATATGTATTTTATTGCACTTTAGGTTCTGGGGTACATGTGAAAAACACGCAGGATTGTTGCATAGGTACATACATAGCAATGTGGTTTGCTGCCTCCATCCCCTCTATCTGGCATTTCTCCCCATGTTATCCCTCCCCGACCTCACCAACCCCACTGTCCCTTCCCTATTCCCCACCAACAGAACCCAGTGTGTGATGCTCCCCTCCCTGTGTCCATGTGTTCTCATTGTTCATCCCCAACTATGAGTGAGAACATGCGGAGTTTGATTTTCTATTCTTGTGTCAGTTTGCTGAGAATGATGGCTTCCAGATTCATCCATGTCCCTACAAAGGATACGAACACATCATTTTTTATGGCTGCTTAGTATTCCATGATGTATATATGCCAAATTTTCCTTGTCCAGTCTATCATCAATGAGCATTTGGGTTGTTTCTAGATCTTTGCTATTATAAACAGTGCCGCAATGAATATATGTGTGCATGTGTCTTTACAATAGAATGATTAATAATTCTTTGAACATATACCCAGTAATGGGATTGCTGGGTCAAATGGAATTTCTATTTCTAGGTCCTTGAGGAATCGTCACACTGTCTTCCACAATGGTTGAACTAATTTACACCAGCACCAACGGTGTAAAAGTGTTCCTATTTCTCCACATCTTCTCCAACATCTGTTGTCTACAGATTTTTTAGTGATCACCATTCTAACTGGTGTGAGATGGTATCTCAACATGGTTTTGATTTGCATTTCTCTAATGACCAGTGACGATGAACATTTTCTCATATGTTTTTGGCCTCATAAACATCTTTTGAAAAATACCTGTTCATGTCCTTCGCCCAATTTTGAATGGGTTTGTTTTTTTCTTGTGAAGATTCTGGATATTAGCCCTTTGTCAGATGGTAGACTGCAAAATTTGTTTCCCATTTTGTTGATTGCTGGTTCACTCTAATGATTTAGTGTTTATATCTATCTTTAAAAAGTAATGCCATTGGGAAAATAATACACATAAAACAAAGAAAATTATTTTATTCTTAAATATCTACAGTTAATTGCAAATGGAATGTCTAAACTTGCCCACCATTGCCTAATATGCAAACCTGGGAATCATATTGGACACCACTATCCTCTTTTTCTGTTCCCATATTGATTTTTGCACAGCATCTGATATTCTTCCTGGAACAGCTGAAAACGCAGCTGGGTAAAGATATGATGTCACTGGGAATTGTAGCCCATTCTAATGTTGAAACAGGGATCTACATGAAACTAGTAAGCAAACAGTATCTGACAGGTGTCAAATATTGTTGTGTTTCTCTATAAAACTTAAAATATCACATGGAACTTCTAAAGGGTTTCTTATAGTACCCCATGGTGTCTCAACGTATGTTTTGGAAGCCACAGGCTTATATAGAAAAAAGCATCACCAATTTATTTCATGGATTTGGTTTTGCAGTTTAGAAAGGGCTCCGAAAGAATACCTCACCCTTGCTCTATGTGGTCTATAGCAGGGATGCTTAACTGAAATGGGAGGATCAACTTGAAGATGGCTCACCTTTATGGGTAGGAATTTGGTTCTGGCTTTAGCTGAGAAGTTAGGAGGGATACCAAAGAGGAGGCTTAAATTGTCTTCTTCATGGGTCTCTCCATATGGCAGCATGGCAGCTATATTCCAAAGAACAGAATGGAAGCTGCTTAAAGAGTAGGCCCTAAATTGGCACATTATTACTTCTATCAGTCACAGAAGATACAGGTGCAGTACAGATTAAATGGGATGAAAAATTAGACTGTACTTCTCAGGACAAAGGGAGAAATTTTAGATGAAGTTTAATATACTATAGTTAGTATAAAATTTGTCATGCAAATATAATCCTGGAAATACTTTAGGGAGCAATAAAAGCTCACTTCATTTAAAATCCAGTGTACTGTGTGTAATATGCCATTTTAATAGTATGATCCTGAAGAGAAAATACTATACTGCATAGATTGTCTGAAAGGCAGTGTTTGATTCAGATTTCTTGAAAGAGTATGAGTTTGGAATGATCAATGTACATTTAAACACATTATTTGTTTTTGAACAAGTATCTTTATAGATTGATAGAGAAAGAGAGGAATTTATTATTAAGGAATTGGTTCGCATAATTTGGGAGGCTAGAAGCTTCAAGATTTGTAGTCAGCATCCCAGAAACCCTGGCTAGCTGCCAGAATAGCTTCAGTCCAAGTCCAGAAACCTGAGAACCAGGAGAATCAATTGTGTCAGTTCCAGTTCCAATCTGAGTCTGAGTCCAAAGGCAGAAAAAGATCAATGTTTTAGTTTGAAGAGTCAAAGACCAGATTCTCCCTTAGTCAGCCCTTTTGTTCTATCCAGACCTCCAACAGATTGGATGAAGCCCACTCCATTGGGAACGGGAGTCAACTTTACTCAGTCTACCTATTCAAATGTTAATCTCATCACAAAACACCCTTATAGACACACCTAGAATAATGAATAGCCAAATATCTGGGCATTCTGTGGCCCAGTCATGTTGACAAATAAATAAAATTAATTATCACATCCATTTTTTTCATAATTGAAAATGACAATGAACATCCTAATATATATATACTTGTTCCTAGTCTCACTATATTTTAGGATCAATTCCAGAGGTAAAATTGCTCTATCAAAGGATACAAAAACCTATTTTTTGATATATTGCCAAATTACCTCTAGCAGAGTGAGTGCTCATTACTCCCATTCTCACCAGTAGTACCTGACTGTTTCCCTTGTACTTTTTAATCTTCATTTTCCTTGTCTATGGTCTGCAAACAATAATACTTGTGATTTAAAAACTTGGGATATTTAAGGAAAAATATGATTTCTGAAAATACAATAAACCACTATTCTACAGTGAGACATTTATACCTCTGTAGTTCATTATAGCATGAACCACAAATACTATTATTTTCAGTTGCTAAATTGCCATCTTTGTGGTGGGTTTGGCCTGTCCCCTTTCCTGTCTGCTGAAAGTTTCTTTATCCATAGTCCTTTACCTTTTGATATCAGCTGTTTTGCGTCGGAGATGATGCTAATATATTCATACTGAGTTTAAGAGTTAAAGTGAAACTTTCAATATCTTAATTCCACAAGAGCTCCTCTTCCTTTATGCTCTGTGAAGAGCTTTCTGGTTTGTTGTTGCAGTTGTCGTTGTTGTTTTGTTTTATTCAAATAGCATCTCTCTTCCCCCAACTGGAGACTCCTGGGGAATCTTTGTTCTGTGTTGTAATCCATACTCTCTCTTATGTGACATTGACAGACATGAGTTTATTGTCTGATCCCTCTATTGGGAAAAGCAATTTATCATCACACTTCCGAGTAAAGCTGATCCTCTAATGGGATGTGACTTGGCACTTCCAGTATAACATCATTAAACATCTTCCTGGCAGCCAAAGTTCAGGAATAATTTTACCTACCCACTTAAAATTCAATTTTATCCAGAATTCTCTTATCCTCAATTGTATTATTAAACTTGATATATGCAAACTAACAAACATAATAGCCAAATCTATACAGGAACTTTAAGTTTTATCTCAATTTTCAAGAACTGATATGTAACTTCATTCTTTTTGACTTAAAATTTGTTCTATGGTTTTTGATTTTTAAAAGGCTTTTTACCTGAATTAACATTGACCATGAACTTATAAACAATGCCGAGGTCTTTTACTTTGCTAAAATATTATGTAGTCAATATCTGCATTTTGTATAGTACAAGAAAGCAACAAAACATTCTTTTACCAAATGCAAGTGTCTTCTGGTTCTATGCACAAAAAGACTAAATGATGAAACAGAGAAAATTCTATGACTTATCATTCTCAACTCCACCCACATCTTGAGCTTCCTTTACTACTTGCCCAACATGACTGTTGCCAGATTTTATTTTTTGTTTTTTGATGTTCTAAAGCTTATTAGGGCTACTGTAGCTGACTTCTACATATCTGGAGGGACATGATTCCTTTCTTAGAGATACTTGATTTTCTTTTTAGTCAATAATTTCTCTATCTAAAATCTTTTGAAATCTGTCAATCTAAAATATGCAAATAAACAAACAGGCTTATCAAATTAGATACACACCAAAGAGGATGGAAATTGTAGAAATCAAGAGAAAGTTTCTTCTCAGACTCTGAAGGTTTGCTGAAAATGAACTCACAATGAACTCACTTTTGCAAAGGGTATAACAGTGAGAAAATTATGACAGTGAAAGAGATCTGACATAACCAATTCTGTCTTGCTTCTAACTTCCAAGCTTCCCTAGTTCATTCCTAGGCATAGGTTGAACTAACTGGGAGAAATTTAGTTTATAGTTAAATTTGAAGCAAACTCCATCCTTGCTACAGATGAGTTTGCCTTAGCCAAGCCAATAAATTAGCTGAAAGATTAGAAATTACACTCAGGAGTCATGAAGCCAGAGACAACAAGATTCCTAACATCCTCAGTTGCTGCTATGGATAACATCACCATTGTAAACTTGAAATTTGTATCTCAGGTATTTTTTAGACCCTGAAATCTGCTCAGCTGGCACCACCTGGACTGGTAAACTGGCTTATCTGGTCTTATAATCCACAGCCAAGAACTGATTCAGTATAAGTCAACAGCTTTTACTTGCTATAATTTCATCCCCAAACCAACCAGTCAGCATTCCCCATTCCCTATTCCCCTGCCCACCAAACTAACATTACAAAATCCTAGCCTCTAAATTTTTGGGGAGGTTGATTTAAGTAACAATAAAACTCCAGTATCCTGTTTAGCAGGCTTTATGCGTATTAACTGTTTCTCCATTGCTATTCCCTGTCTTGATAAATCGGCTCTATCTGGACAGCAGGCAAAATGAATCTGTGGTGTGGTTACACCAGTAGACAGAAAAATAGGAGATGATTTAGTTAACATACCTAGCACTGGGCAATCTCAGAAGAATGATTACTCAGTAACCCAATGAGGTACAGATGCTAACATATCCTTCTTAAAATGGAAGACGGGGAGCGAGGGAATGTAGACAATTCTTTCAAGAGATAGTAAATTGATTATTAGGGAGAATGAAAGGAACTGGGAGGTAGAAATTAACTTATAAATGATTCTCTTTAGAAACTGTAACAGGCAGACATTACCTTGTAAAAAATTCTGTCCAGGTGTGGTTGCATTCCTCAGTTTACTTTTTCTGGGCTAGATAATGAGATTTCAGGAAGGGGACTGACAGCAATCATGTTTGCTTTGGTGAGTGCAGTCTTCATGCACATAAGGGAATAACAGAGAGACAGAAAGTTGGGAGATAGGAAAGGTGACAGGCAGGTGGTCACAGAGACCTCAAAGCACCATAATTTGGGATAGTGTCTTCTGAGTCCCCACAGAAATCTAATAAAGAGGCATCATTTTAAACAATGAATTCCAAAGACTTTATCAACTAAGTCTCCAATTATTCCCAGATCAAATTAATGGAAGGAATAGAGCTAATATTTGAATTCTGGGTTCCATAAACAGAATCCCTCTGGTCCATCCTAATGTAAATACATCATAGGAAAAGCAATTACTACTTTTTATATTTTTATTTATGTGAAAAATTAACTAAAACCTTTATATAAATAAAAAGGGACATTTAATATATCATTTAGTTTTAAAGAATTTGGCTATTTATCATATGCAAGTAATTTCAGTTCTAGGGATGAATAAATGTCACTCCTAACAATACCTGTATATTTAATCACTAGAAAAGGAGTCTTTTACTCTCAATTTGCCCTCTTCTGTTTAGTTTATTAACCATATCAAATTAACTTTAATTGCTATTTTCAAAGGTCACTTCTCACTTTGTAATTAAATATCCTATTCAATCACAACCAATGCAACATGAATCGACCTTACCCTGGAAATGTACCTATGTTCTATTGTTTTTTTTCTGGCATTTAACATGTGCTCTACTGTAAACCTTCCTTCAATAAATAAATAAAACAAATGCCTAGAAAAATGAGTGATTTAAAAAATGCTAGCTATGAGAAGGAAAATACTGACATAAGAATTTATTATAATACATGATCTAAAATGAAAGAGTAACATTTCCTATTTTTCTGTAGCTGAAAATAAGTAAATATAATAAATTAATATAAATATAATTTAAATTAATTAACAAAGTATAAAATTTTTAAAAAAATTTAGCAAAAGCTTGTCAAATTATTGGTATATATTACAAACATATTTTTATTTTTTTTTCTATGCATGCTGGTATTCATGAAAATGTACAATAGTTAATTTGCAAAAAAATAAGTGCTAAAAGAGAGTGTGGCATATATACACAAGGACATATATATGAAAAATCCTTAAAAGAGAGTCACCATCACAGAATGGAAATTACATCAACTTTGGAGCAAGGAACCTGACTTCAAATCCCTATTCATTAGTAATCAGTTCTGTGATGATTGTCATTCATATAACCATGCTAAAGCTGTTTGTTCACTAGTAAAATGGATATAATAAGTGTAATTTTGAAGTTTTCATAGGATAAAAATATGGAATCTATATAAAAGTGCTTAGCACCATTCCTGGCTCATATTTGGGGATCAGTTAAGGATACTACTAATAATATATGCAATTACTAATCTTAATGACAGAAAGTTATATGTACCAGAGAAATATAGCTTGGAATGGCATATAGTTAATAGCACAGGATCTACTCTTATTCAAATAGATATAAAGATATTTAAAAAGTGTAAAAGTCACAAAGATCCAAGATGGCCAATTAGACACAACTCCAGTGCACAGCACCCAGTGAGAGAGATGCAGAAATCCAGAGATCTCCTAGCTCCAACCAAGGTACCAGGTGCATTTTAACCAGTCTGGTCTGACAGTGAGCAAAGCCCACTCAGGGCGGGCAGACCAATGCAGGGAGGGGTGCTACTTCACCCAGAAAGTGCATCTGACCAGAGAGTCAGAGGCTCCCCTTCTGGCGCTCTGGTCCAGATACAGCGCTTCCCCCAAAGCCTCAGCTTTGGGGGAAGAACACAGAAGAACACAGAATACACAGAACAGGGGATCTTTGCCAGCCAAGCACAGGGAATTATAAGCACACAGTTGAATAAGAGCCTGCGTGCTGAGCTGTCACCCACTCCCTCCACCTGGAGAGACAGGGAGCTATAAGTGGGAGCAGCTGGGCAGGCACCTACCCTATGACTGGAAAGAGAGAGGAAGCTGAAAGGGGGAGATGGCTGGGTGCAGCTGGGCGGGTCCCTACCCTCCTCCACAAACCCCAGAGGGCTGAAGTTCTGACTCTAGTGGGTTGCGCAGCCAGTGCCACAGTCTGAGATGAACACCTGAATGATCCAGCTCAGTGGAGGAAGGGCACAACCCACCACTAGAGGGGTGGGACTGGCCTACATATTTTAACAAAAAACACAGGAAGCCTACTTAGCAATAGCACGGGGATGGCATTCTTGACAACCCAGCAGGGCCTAACAGGTCGACGGAAGAGGCTGGCCTAATCTCCCAGTATAAAAAAAAGATGCAGGAAGCTTCCCTAGTAATCTGAAGGAGTCCCTAGAAACCCAGTAGCACCTCTACAGGCAGACAAGCAACCTCATCAACAGCTCCCTGACACCACAGCCAGGTAAATCCACAAAGATGGGAAAAAACCAGGGCAAAAAAGATGAAACCACCAAAGACCAGAACACCTTTTCTCCTTCAAGGGATCACAACTCCTCAACAACACAAGATCACAACTTGACTGAGGAATGTGACGAATTGACAGAAACAGGCTTCAGAAGGTGGATAATAATGAACTTTTCTAGCTAAAGGAACACGTTCTAACTCAATGCAAAGAAACCAAAAACCTTGAAAAAAGGTTAGACAAAATGCTAACTAGAATAACCAGCTTAGAGAAAAACATAAATGACTTGATGGAGTTGAAAAACACAGCATGAGAACTACATGAAGCAAACACAAGTTTTAATAGCCAAATCAATCAAGCAGAAGAAAGGATATCAGAGATTGAAGATCAACTCAATGAAATAAAAAGAGAAGGCAAGACAAGAGAAAAAAGAGTGAAAAGAAATGAACAAGGCCTCCAAGAAATATGGAATTATGTGAAAAGACCTAATCTATGCTTGATTGGTGTACCTGAATATGATGGGGAGAATGAATCCAAGCTGGAAAACATGCTTCAAGATATTATCCAGGAGAACTTCCCAAGCCTATCAAGGCAGTCTAAATTTCAAATTCAAGAAATACAGAGAACTCCACAAAGATATTCCTCAAGAAGAGCAACCCCAAGGCACATAGTCAACAGATTCACCAGGGTTGAAATTAAGGAAAAAAATGCTAAGGGCAGCCAGAGAGAAAGGTCAGGTAACCCACAAAGGGAAGCCAATCAGACTCACAGTGGATCTCTCAGCAGAAACCCTACAAGCCGGAAGAGAGTGGGGGCAAATATTCAATATCCTTAAAGAAAAGAACTTTCAACCCAGAATCTCATAGCCAGCCAAACTAAGCTTCATAAGTGAAGGAGAAATAAAATCCTTTATAGACAAGCAATCATTGAGAGATTTTGTCACCACCAGACCTGCCCTACAAGAGCTCCTGAAAGAAACACTAAGCACAGAAAGGAACAACTACCAGTCACTGCAAAAGCAAACCAGTTGGCAAAGATGAAAAACGCAATGAAGAAAATGAGTCAACTAATGGGAAAGAAAACCAGCCAGTAACAAAATGGCAGGATCAAATCCACACATAACAATATTAACATTGAATGTAAATGGCCTAAACACCCCAATCAAAAGACACAGACTGGCAAACTGGATAAAACTCAGAACCCATCAGTGTACTGTATTCAGGAAACCCATTTCACATACAAAGACACACAGAGACTCAAAATAAAGGGATGGAAGAAGATTTACCAAGCAAATGGAGAACAATAAAAAAGCAGGGGTTGCAATCCTAGTCTCTGATAAAATGGACTTCAAACCAACAAACATCAAAAGAGACAAAGAAGGACACTACATAATGGTAAAAGGATCAATCCAACAGGAAGAGCTAACTATCCTAAACATATACGCCCCCAACACAGGAGCACCCAGATACATAAAGCAAGTTCTTAATGACCTAAAATGAGATTTAGACTCCCACACAATGATAGTGGGAGACTTCAACACTCCACTGTCAATATTAGACAGATCAACGAGACAGAAAATTAACAAGGATATCCAGGACTTGAATGCAGACCTGGACCAAGCAGACCTAATAAACATACACAGAACACTCCACCACAAATCCACTGAATATACATTTTTTCAGCACCACATTGCACTTACTCTAAAATTGACCACAT